>CAXHJY010000715.1:62500-82500 GCA_964016885.1 Eledone cirrhosa
AAACAAGTCAGTGCGTCTATTTATTATAGAATCTAAATTAGATATAATGGTAAATTTTTCATTTAGACAAAGATTGCAAGTCTTGGATAGAGAACTGTTCAAGTTTGAAGAAGCAGAAGAAACCTTTTTCCAAGAGATGTTATATTTAATATTTTTGTCTTTCAAGGACCATATGAGTTCTGAGAGAGCCGTGTTGGTTCTTTTAAGTTGGTATTTAAAAGACGAATGATGATTATAAATACGAGCTTTAAAAGAGGTGGAAGTGGAGCCAAAATAGGTGAAGGAATTGGTGTCAGTTATAACTTTACATTCGTAGATTAAGTTTTTATCAAGACAATGGTTGTTGAGAGGACATTTATTTTTAACATGGCAATTGCAATTGCGATTAGAGAGATTATTAACGAGTGACCTAGTGTTATCTATAGAAGGAATTGGATTGGAGAAGTTATTTGCGATAGGAATAATAGTTTCTTGATTTAGAATGGGATTAAGAACATTTAGCGAAGTTATGTTTGACGTGGTATTTGGGTTTGCAGAAATTAGCCTAGGGTTTACAATGACGTCGGGAGTACTATTACTATTATTATGATATTCAGTGTTGGAAGGAAGAGATTTAGTATTTAGTATTTTATTGTTGTGTTTAGAGATAATGTTGGAAATGCTGGAGGATGTCGAATAGGAAAATTTTATAGTGTGTTTGTTAAATATTTTACTATAGATATGTGAGGGAGGGAAGCATTTATTTAAGGCACTAAAGAATAATTTAGGAATATTATTATTAATAGAGATGGAGAAAGGAGCATTATACCAGATTATGTTTTTGTATCTAGGTCTTTTATTAAAGTTATTGGAATGATCATGATTAATTATTCTACTGTAAGATCTTCTAGAATTTGTTTCTTTACTATATTTGATTTTATCAGGATAGCCGGCTTTAGAAAGCGCGTTATTATAGTAATTGGCGTTAGCATCAAAGATGTTTTTATTAGAAGATAGGTTAGATATTCTTTTTCCAATATTACTAACTATAGCATTCTTAATATTAGTAGGGTGGTTAGATTTAAAATTAACATAATTTAGGTTCTCATTGTTTTTATGGTAAGGGTAATATAGGCTACACAGCTAAGTATTCTATAAGTCTCTAGCTGTGTCATTCTCGATAAAAGCACTGGATATGTAATCCTGAAGATTTCTAATAAGAATGAAACGCGTAGGTTACTTCCCTTGCTTTTATCGAGAATCTAATTGTCATACGTGACGTATTCTATTCTATAGCGATTAGGTCTTCAAAATGTTTATTATAAACATACAGAATATTTTCGAATATTCTATGTCTATCTTCACATATATATCGCTATTTCAAAGCATTTAATCCAATTTCTAATTTCTGCCGGACCGGCAACCGCTCTTTCAAACCAGTTCCTGTACACAGCTAAGTATTCTATAAGTCTCTAGCTGTGTCATTCTCGATAAAAGCACTGGATATGTAATCCTGAAGATTTCTAATAAGAATGAAACGCGTAGGTTACTTCCCTTGCTTTTATCGAGAATCTAATTGTAATACGTGACGTATTCTATTCTATAGCGATTAGGTCTTCAAAATGTTTATTATAAACATACAGAATATTTTCGAATATTCTATGTCTATCTTCACATATATATATTTATATATATATATATATATATATATATATATATATATATATATATATATATATATATATATATATATATATATGTGTGTGTGTGCAAAGAAAGAGAGAGGGTGGAGCTGTAGTCAGATAGACGTAGAGATAGACAAATGGAAATGTACATGTATATATATATTACGTTTAGTGATGTCTTGACTAAGTACAGTAAACGTTAACTGAATGAAGAAATGTTTCAGTACACGAATGTTTACTATTAATTGTTTCTATTTTCGGCACAAGGCCAGCAATTACCCAGTACGTTACTGGTACTTTATTTTATCGACACCGTAAGGATGAAAGTTAACCTCGGCGGGATTTGAACTCAGATCATACTATTAATGTGATTTAATAGCTCGGTTGAGGTTACAAAGTAAAACTTGTTCTTGTGAGAACATTAAGAAATTAACTTTGAACACTTGTTTAAGATGTCTGTTAATTAAATAATTTTCGTCATTGCAGAGCTGTAGTTCCTTATACTATGCTAGGAAAGGACCAGATCATTATATCGGACCAAGAAAACTATGTTTCCATTGGTCTTTCCGTTGCTGATACTATCTGGTAGTATGCTACAGAATGATTTAAAACGAATTATATAAACTGTTTTTATACGAAACTACTTGAATCCGCCTCTGGTTCTATGATAGATGGCTGTTTGATTTAAAATGTTTATATATTTACCTAAAAACCTTACATCATGATTTTATATAGGAATCTTTGTAAAGTTATGTTTCAAACATCATCTTAATAATGCGAAAGTTTTTAAAAAGAACTATACAGAGTGTTTCTGTTCCAAAGGTTGTCACATTAATGGGATATTTACATCTGACATGATATCAACATTTTATATATAAATATATATATATATATATATATATATATATATATATATATATACACATACATACATATACACTCTGTATATATATAGTCGATCGACTTTCGTCAAATCGGAACGAGGAAACAATGTTTCCGTTGGTCTTCCAATTGCTAATACTATCTGTCGGTCGCAACTCCAGGTAGAAATAAAGTGTCTTGCTCAGGAACATAACGCATCGCCCGGTCCAGGAATCGAACTCACAACCTCACGATTGCGAGTCCCATTCTCTTACCACTCAGCCACACGCCTTCCGTATCTGTATATATATATATATATGTGTATATATATAGAGAGAGAGGGAGAATAAGTATATTTACCAACATATGCGTACAGATGTACACTAATGCTAGCAAATACATAAGTTATGTCATAGTACCTAGGTGGTTCTATGCAGGGGGATGCAGAACAATTATATGAAAGAGGTAAAATGAGGAAATTTTAAAATTAAAAATCAACTTACTTACTAAAATTTTCACTCCAACTAATTAGTTTCTGTAATGGGATAAAGATAGTTACGCAATGTAACCATCGAGAATTCATTACGTCATCAGGGAGTCTATTCTCAGCTAAGTCCCCAGGCAATGCGCGGACACTAGGGACTCATATAAAAATAATAATTCGGTGGATGGAACAGCTAGCGGGGACTGGATTCCATGCACTGAAAAAGTTCACTGTCTCTGGTCAAGTGGCAGATTCTAAAGAATCAATCACGTGACACTTATTTTACGTCTTTCATATAATTGTTCTGCATCCCCCTGCATAGAACCACCTAGGTACTATGACATAACTTATGTATTTGCTAGCATTAGTGTACATCTGTACGCATATGTTGGTAAATATACTTATTCTCTATATTTATCTCCAAATTATTTATTTGTTGAGCAAACTTGCCAAATCCACTACTAATTCATTGTAGTGGTAGTAGGCTCTTGTCATAATACCATCCCACTCCTACTGACTAGCCTCAGTGTCACGTGATTGATTCTTTAGAATCTGCCACTTGATCAGGGACAGTGAGCTTTTTCAGTGCTATGGAATTCAGTCCCCGCTAGCTGTTCCATCCACCGAATTATTATTTTTATATGAGTCCCTAGCGTCCGCGCATTGCCTGGGGACTTAGCTGAGAATAGACTCCCTGATGACGTAATGAATTCTCGATGGTTACATTGCGTAACTATATTTATCCCATTACAGAAACTAATTAGTTGGAGTGAAAATTTTAGTAAGTAAGTTGATTTTTAATTTTAAAATTTCCTTATTTTACGTCTTTCATATATATATATATATATATATATATATATATATATATTCATATATATATATATATATATATATATATATATATATATACGGATTAACAAATAATAGTTAAATGCAGTCCACTTAGGTGAAGTCCAGTTATGGTATTCCAGGTAGTGGATGATATTAACGCTTGGCTTGGTTTGACTCAACAAGGCGTTTTCATAGTGATGCTGCGGGTATGCTGTAATTCCTATGTTGTAAACACTTGGAGTAATAATAAATCAGGAAAGAAGGTTTACATGGTTTGCTATACAAAAAAGTTTTTAATCACATAGCTTACATTTGTTTCACTGAGCTGGTATGTCTAGAGATCGCTATCCGCCTAATTTTGCGTCACTCGATCGCCAATACAGAATTATAACCAGTCAGATCTTCGGAGCATGCGAGAATGAAGAAAATACACAGGCAAGAAAATAAAAGAAAATATGGAGTAGTTATGGCATTCAATTAGAACAATAACAACAACAATTATTACAACAATGCTATCAATAAACTATTTAAGGAGACCCTGACATTACTTAGGTGGGGGGTATATAATGTATCTAATGTTACGGCGTGAAAACCAGCTGTCATAAGGCAAAAAGTATCGTAGTGTGTATCAATTTTAAATTATAAAGATAAGCTAGTTTTTACAGTCTTTCTCTTCATCTTCAACAGTATACATGAGTGGGACCACTGTCAAAGCTCAATAGTTGTAGAGTTAATACAGAGGTTAACGAAATGCGTATATTAATTTGGATAACGAGGGGGAAGCCATCATGTATGTATGTATGTATGTATGTATGTATGTATGTATGTATGTATGTATGTATGTATGTATGTATGTATGTATGTATGTATGTATGTATGTAAGCCTGCGACTTACCCACCAAAATTCGGCAAACCGAACACTGACCGCAACAGTCACCAAATAGGGAAGACAGACGTTATCAAGCCCCATCTGTCATATCACCAAGTTTCTATATAATAAAACTAGACCTGGACAGGAGATGGGCCCCACCAGGTTTTAAAAAGATGCCCAAGAAATCCTGTATATCAATATGGCGCCCCTAAGATTCCCTCAGGTATTACGGGACGATGCATGTATATAATAAAGCTATTAAAAGAATATAAATAAATATATAAATAAATATATATATATATATATATATATATATATATATATATATATATATATATATATATATATATATATATATATATATATATATATATATATATATATATATATATATATATATATATATATATAGTAATAATAATAAATTTGAAGACTAAAATCCAAAGAGAACTCGATAAGGATAAATATATATCAAATATATAAGAACCGTAGAGCAAATACTTATTTGACCAAAGGTTTCTCTACCGTTGGGGAGAATAATAATAAAAGTATGTGTTCCTACATGTAAATAATATACATAGGGATACAAGTAGAGTCCGACCGTATGCCAGTGTGGTTCAATGGCAAGTTAATAAATTAACAAACCAGAACATATAAAATCAAGGGAAAGCAAATAAAGAAATCTGTTATTTTAATAAATAAATAAATATATATATATATATATATATATATATATATATATATATATATATATACACGCTTAAATTTGGTGGTTCACCACTGGGTAGAATTGGTCATTCTTCAATGTTAATCATGGTGTAATATTCGGAAGGCTCTCAACGTTATACATCTCATCCATGTTTGATGTTGAATCCTGTTGCGGAATACAATATTACATTCTAGGGTAAAATGACAGGAGGCCGGACAGGTTATATTCCTTCAAATTATTATCTCTATAAACACTATGCACATTCCAGTGGCCAGGTTACCTATGAACCTAGTGACATCATCAGGTGTATATTGCATAATAGTTATATACCATAGTAATGATGGTAGACTCATTCCAATATATATATATTTGATCTGCCCACAACCTGCATTGTCTGCTGTCAGTACGTTAAATACCATAAATCTCCATTTTGTCTTTTTCCTCTGCTATATATATATATATATGAGTGTGTGTGTGTGTGTGTGTGTGTGTGTGTGTGTGTGTGTGTGTGTGTGTGTGTGTGTGTGTGTGTAGGTATATATATATATATATATATACATTGTTTGTATTTTATATCTGTCTAATTTTTCATATTATCCAGTCTTTTGCCGGATTACATTGTTATATAATGTACTTTTGCCGGATTATGTTATTTTATAATAATACACTTCTGTTGACTTGTGAAACTTTACAACATTAACTCAACAATTCACAAACTTAAAGGCATTTAATTCTTTTAATGGCGTCTGATAAAATTTAAATAGCTTTCATTTTCCTTCTATCTCTTCCTCGCCATTCATTTCACATGCTCTCTTTCGTCCTCTCTCTTTCGTCCTCTCTCTTTCTCCCTCTCTCTTTCTCTCTCTATTTCTCCCTCTCTCTTCTCCCATTCCCTTTCTCTTCACATATCTATATATCTTTCTATCTATGTATCTATATATCTATTATTCTATCCCTCTCATTCTCATCCGTTTGGTCTTTTTCACTTGCTCCCTCATAGCTTACCATTCCTTACTCACTCTCTCTCCCCCTCTCTCTCTCTCTCTCTCTCTCTCTCTCTCTCTCTCTCTCTCTCTCTCTCCCTCTCTCTCTCTCTGTCTCTCTCTCTCTCTCTCTCTCTCTCTCTCTCTCTCTCTATATATATATATATATATATATATATATATATATATATATATATATATATATATATATATATATATATGTGTGTGTGTGTGTGTGTGTATGTATATATATCTTTCTCTCTCTCTATGTATCTGGCTCTATCTCTCCCTCTATATATATATATATACATTTATGCATATATATATATATATATAAGTATGTGTGTATGTGTGTGTGTTTGCGTTTGCGTCAGTGGGAATATATGTCTGTGAGCGTTTATGTGTGTGTGTGTATGTGGTATTAGTTGGAAGTGTGTATGTGTGTCCACGTCACCATCTTTTCCTCCTCACTGACGCACACAAGTACATATCTCATCTCCAATCAATCCCCCCCCCCACTCCATCCAGCCCCACCCAACGTCTGTCTCACTCCCCACTACACCCACAAAATTATGCTTACATTTGTTAAATACTGTTCCAAAGACATACATACACACTTACATATACATACATACATATACACTACATATTACACACACACACAGACACACACACATATATATATATATATATATGTGTGTGTGTGTGTGTGTATACATATACACATATATATACGTATATAGATAAATACACATACATACATACATACAAACAAACATACATACATACATACATACATATATACATACATACGTACATACATATATACATACATATATACATATATACATACATACATACGTACATGCATATATACAAACATATATACATACATGCATACGTACATATATACATACATATATACATGCATACATACACACACATACATATATACATACATACGTACATATATACATACATACGTACATACATATATACATACGTACATATATACATACATATATACATATATACATACGTACATATATACATACATACGTACATACATACATATATACATACGTACATATATACATACATACGTACATGCATATTTACATACATACGTACTTATATACATACATACATTGTCTCACCTTCAAATAATTATGTCTGCCACGTATACATCGTTATACATCGTTATACATGGTTATATATCGTTAAACATCGTATCGTTTGTAACGTTTGTTGGAGTCTTTCAAAACAAGACTCGTCCAAGTGGAAAATTTACGAGCGATGTATGAATATCTCAGCTGTTGTTCGACGCACCGTAAATGAAGCAATCAGAGGTTAAACTCTAAGCACAGATTTTTATCCGACAGATTATCTTCGGCAACGATTTATAAATATATTTCTACATCTCCATTTAGAGTTGTTTAATGGCCGATAAATCCGCAACATGTTCAAGTTGAAAGGAAGGAATGACTCAAACTAGCTGTTACATCGTGTGTGTGTGTGTGTGTGGTGTGTTTGTCTGTGCGTATGTGTGTGTATATATATATATATATATATATATTCATATATATATACACATATATATATACATATACATGTGTGTGTATGTACGTGTGTATATATGTATTTATGTGTTTATTACATATGTTTGTATGCATGTATCTATGTATACTCACACATATATATGCACTAAGATATATAGATATATATGTATGTGTGTGCGCGCGTCTGTGTGTGTGTGTATATATATATATATATTTATACAAGTTCTATATATATTTATATATATATATACATATATATATACATATATACATACATACATATATATATATATATATATATATATATATATACATATATATATTTAATACACACACGTATGTATAACGTTATATAGTATCATTATATCATATTATATGTGAGTGTATGTGGCTACTTAATGTATGTATTATCTCTATGTGTATGTGCTTGTGTGTGGTGTGTGTGCGTGTGTATGTATGTGTGTATGTGTGTACGTGTGCATGTGTGCCTACGTGTGTGTGTGATTGTACATGTATCAATTTAGAAGTTATTGTTCGGCAGAGAATCTGTAAAGTGTTTCGGTTGAAAACATTTCCAAACTTCTCAACTCTAGAAAGTGTTTAACGACATAAAATTCGAACTCATTCCCTTATTATTTCCTGCACAGTTATTTCCGAATCTCATTTGAGAACTATTTAATTCAAGGATGAGCCAACGAATTATGTTCAAAGTTCAACTTAAGATGCCACAGATATTTCAACTTTTGTTAGGACATTTTGTTGCATTTTGTTAGGACAATTTGGCAGCGGTAAATTGGCAGAGCCGCCAGGGTGTTGGTTACAATGATTTGTTGTATTCGTTCCGATTCTCTATGTTATGAGTTCAAACCCCGACAATTTTGCCTTTCATCCTTACATGGTCAGTGAATTGGCTGTATCAGTAGCACGTGGGACAACATGCTTAGCTGCATATAGTTACGTCTCTGTACATTCTGAGGCCACATCCCGCCGAGATTAGCTTTGCCTTTCATTTTACATGGTTAGTGGAATGGCTGCATCAGTAGAGCGTCGGACAACATCTTAGTTGCATATAGTTACATTCCTTTACATTCCTTTACGTTCTGAATTCAAATTCTACTGAGGTTAGCTCTGCCTTTTATCCTTAAGGAGGCTCGATAAATAAAGTACCAGTAACGCACTGGAGTCGATTTAATCGACATTCCCCTCTTCCAAAAGATTGTTGGTATTGTGCCTAAATCGGAAATTCTTTTTTTATTATGCGCATTTCAGTAACACCAGAGTTATGCAACTACAACAGGTATGACGTCATCAGATAATTACAAATAATTATGTATGAAAGTCAAAGTCCATAATAGAAAATATAGCTATTGATACACGTCTAGCATTTACACACACCATATATATATATCTGTGTGTGTGAGTGTTTATATATATATATATATACACACTCACACACACATATATATATATATGTATATATGTATATATATGTGTGTATATATATATATATATATATATATATATGTATATATATATATATACATATATATGTGTGTATATATATAGGTATATTATATATATATATATAAATATATATAAAAACGTATATGCATATATATATAAGTATATACACATATATGTATGTAAGTACGTATATATATATATATATATCGATGAAATGTCAATGATGGTTGGAAAATCACTGACGAAGGACTATTTTTATCATATGTAACCCATGTGCAACCACGCAGTATTCTTCTTTCTTCTCATGTTTTATATATATATATATATATATATATATACGTACATACATACATATATGTATATATATACATGCATATACGTATTTATATATATTTATATATATATATATATACGTACATACATACATATATGTATATATATACATGCATATACGTATTTATATATATTTATATATATATATATACCTATATATATACACTATCCAAGGATAACTTGAACCGTTAAGTTATATTCTCCTTGGTTATGTCAAAATTTATAAAACACACTTCGTATTTTATCTGATGATAGCGTACCAACATTTTGGTACCCTTGAAATATATATATAATAGAATAAATATGGTTTTATAAATATAGTTTCCATTTATTTAGTATCATTGTATATTTATATATATATATATATATATATATATATATATATATATATATATATATGCAAAGTTTTATTTAAATTGTTGGGTTACAACGAGTAAATATTTATAACTGATATAAAAGCACTCAACAAGTATTTGGAGTATATTTACGATATTAAATAAATGGAAACTATATTTATAAAACCATATTTATTTCATTATATATATTTCAGGGATATCATATTAAAAATATGTTATGCCTTCTTCGGACAAAATACAATATAAACAGTCTTTCGAAGTCGAAGTTGAAAGGTATGTCGAATCTATCTATTTATAAGACTGTTTATATTGTATTTTGTCTGAAGAAGGCATAACATATTTTTAATATGATATCCCTGAAATATATATAATGAAATAAATATGGTTTTATAAATATAGTTTCCATTTATTTAATATCGTATATATATATATATATATATATATATATATATATATATATATATATATATATAAATATATATATATAGTAATAATAATAAATTTGAAGACTAAAATCCAAAGAGGGCTCGATAAGGATAAATATATATCAAATATATAAGAACCGTAGAGCAAATATTTATTAAACTTTAATCTGTTATTTTAATAAATATATATATATATATATATATATATATATATATATATATATATATATATATATATATATATATATATATATACAATGATATTAAATAAATGGAAACTATATTTATAAAACCATATTTATTCTATTATATATCTATCTATCTATATATATATATATATATATATATATATGATAATAATGGAGCTGCGGCGTTGCAAATGGGTTACATATAAAAAAGGGGGGGAGTCCTTCATCAGTGACCCTCCAACCGTCCCAGGCATTTCATCGCTTTAAGGGCCATATGCCTCAGGTTGGTGCGAACAACGGCTAAAAAAAGTCGTTGGGACACGTAAATAAAGAGAACGTTAGGGTGAACAAACAAAATGGTTTAAGCAACAGAAAGTGAGAGGAAAGAGACAAGTCCCAGATTTCTATGAATATAAACTCGATAAAATCGTGAACTACTAGAGAATAAAGACCATCAGACCTGGTTGAAATGTGAGTAAGGAAGGAATTTCGCACAAGTCTAACGGGAGGAAGAAGAAGAAGGGGTCTGGTCTGCGAATTCGGTAAACATAAGTTTTGTGAAGACGCAGACGAGAGAGAGAGAGAAAAAAAATTCATACCGGCTTGGCCAAGAGTGCGCGAGAAAAGGAATCGGACAGGTCAAGCGGGAAGAAAGAGGAGAGGAGGAGAGGTAGTGACAGGGTATGAGTGAGTGAAAGTTGAGGAAGAGGCTAACAGAGAGAGAGACTGCTAGAAAGGGTAAAGATACAAAGAGAGAAACAGACGGGTGGCAGCAGAGGAAAAAATATGTGTAAATATGATAATAATGGAGCTGCGACGTTGCAAATGGGTTACATATAAAAAAGGGGGGGAGTCCTTCATCAGTGACCCTCCAACCGTCCCAGGCATTTCATCGCTTTAAGGGCCATATGCCTCAGGTTGGTGCGAACAACGGCTAAAAAAAGTCGTTGGGACACGTAAATAAAGAGAACGTTAGGGTGAACAAACAAAATGGTTTAAGCAACAGAAAGTGAGAAGGTCTGATGGTCTTTATTCTCTAGTAGTTCACGATTTTATCGAGTTTATATTCATAGAAATCTGGGACTTGTCTCTTTCCTCTCACTTTCTGTTGCTTAAACCATTTTGTTTGTTCACCCTAACGTTCTCTTTATTTACGTGTCCCAACGACTTTTTTTAGCCGTTGTTCGCACCAACCTGAGGCATATGGCCCTTAAAGCGATGAAATGCCTGGGACGGTTGGAGGGTCACTGATGAAGGACTCCCCCCCTTTTTTATATGTAACCCATTTGCAACGCCGCAGCTCCATTATTATCATATTTACACATATTTTTTCCTCTGCTGCCACCCGTCTGTTTCTCTCTTTGTATCTTTACCCTTTCTAGCAGTCTCTCTCTCTGTTAGCCTCTTCCTCAACTTTCACTCACTCATACCCTGTCACTACCTCTCCTCCTCTCCTCTTTCTTCCCGCTTGACCTGTCCGATTCCTTTTCTCGCGCACTCTTGGCCAAGCCGGTATGAATTTTTTTTCTCTCTCTCTCTCGTCTGCGTCTTCACAAAACTGATGTTTACCGAATTCGCAGACCAGACCCCTTCTTCTTCTTCCTCCCGTTAGACTTGTGCGAAATTCCTTCCTTACTCACATTTCAACCAGGTCTGATGGTCTTTATTCTCTAGTAGTTCACGATTTTATCGAGTTTATATTCATAGAAATCTGGGACTTGTCTCTTTCCTCTCACTTTCTGTTGCTTAAACCATTTTGTTTGTTCACCCTAACGTTCTCTTTATTTACGTGTCCCAACGACTTTTTTTAGCCGTTGTTCGCACCAACCTGAGGCATATGGCCCTTAAAGCGATGAAATGCCTGGGACGGTTGGAGGGTCACTGATGAAGGACTCCCCCCCTTTTATATATATATATATATACATATATATATATATATCGTTCTATTCTCTCTATCTCGCCTGTTGTTGTTATTAACTCTTTTCCTTCCTCTTTTCTCCCTCTCTTTCCCATTTACGTACTCTCCCTTTCCCCTCTCTCTCTCCCTCCCACAATCTATCCCTTTCCTTCCCCCTCTCTCTGCTCCCTTACTACTTCCGTTTTACTTCGTCTCTCCCTCTTTACACCTGTTGTCGCGAAGATCAGACGTGCTTCTCTCTCTCTCTCTCTCTCTCTCTCTCTCTATCTATCTCTCTCTCTCTCTCTCTCTCTCTCTCTACCTCTCTCTCTCTCTCATGCTATTAATAAGGTCTGCCTTTTTTAACTTCTCCCTCTCTCCCCTTGGTTACTGCTGCATAGATGTGCTTCTGCCTATGTTTTCCTATGGGTATGTTTTCTGTTTTTCTTGTTTATTTTATCTCCCTTCGCTATCGTCTCTGTGCCTTTTCATCCTCAATAACTTCCTGAAATTATGGACGCACTGTGGCTTGATGTATAGTCTTTAATGCGTTGTAACATCCGAGACCCACAGCAGACAACTGAAGAGGGGATTTCTACTTTGTGTTTTTCTTATATTTCTAAACATTGTTTATTAGTTAATAATAAACAGTGTTTATCCCGGGTTCAATCGCGGGCAACCACAGTAAGTAAGGTACTCAATACAAAGCAGAGTATACATATTTAATAAAGAAAAGGCTTCTACAGGGCTAGAACTGTTTCATTCGGGAGGGCTTCCTGATGATTTCTCCCGAATGAAACAGTTCTAGCCCGTAGAAGCCTTTTCTATATATATATATATATATGTATATATATATATATATATACATATATATAGATATATATATATATATATATATATGCATTGAACCACAAAGTTACTAAGACAAAACCTATATGTTTGCTAGCATTGATATGCATCTGTATGTATATATATGTTACTAGATATTAATTCTTTATAATTATCTCCAAATTATTTGTTGAGCAATATTGGCCATGACTGCTGCTATGGTAGCAGGCCGCTGTCTTATTAGCAAACCACTTTCCACTGATTGACCTCGATGTCACGTGATTGATTCTTTTTGAATTTGCCACCGACGCAGAGGCAGTGATTTTCTCAATGGCTAGGAATTCAGTCCACGCTTTGCTATTTCCTATCCACTGAATTATTTTTTAATAAGTTTCCAGTTTCCAGTTGCCTGGATACTTAGATGAGAATAGACCTCCCTGACGACGGAATGCTTCTCTGTATCTTCTTCGGAAAATATATTTATTCCATTCCAGAAACTAATTAGTTGGAAGTGATATTTTAGTAAGTAAGTTAATTTTATAATTTTCTTATTTTACGTCTCTCATATTATTGTTCTGCAACCCCATGCATTGAACCACAAAGTTACTAAGACAAAACCTATATATTTGCTAGCATTGATATGCATCTGTATGTATATATATGTTACTAGATATTAATTCTTTATAATATATATATATATATATATATATATATATATATATATATATATATATGTATATATATATATGTATATATATATATGTATATATATATATATATATATATATATATATATATATATATATTTCGTTTCTGAATATGTTTAGCAAGATTCTTTATCTGAAATCGTGTGTTGAAACCGATATTGTTATACTTATTGGCAACATGACCCTCCCAAAGTATAACAATATATATATATATATATATAATGTAGGAGGTGAGTTTTATTGTAGTACAATAAAGCAATGCAGATATCGGATAAGAAGCACTCTACAGTTTGTAGGACTGGAGTATACATAATATAAGATCAAAAGATGGTTAAAGGAGTTCCATGTATTTTATTATGCGCATTTTTCTCCCCATCAACGAACTCATTCTTAATACATATTAACTCTTTATTCGCACATATCAATTCCTTCAATATACAAACTTTAACTTCACATTATTTTTCTCAAATCCTTCTACACACAAACCTTAATAATTTTTTCTCTTCGTTAATTTTGAAATTGCCACAATACTTATCAACATACACTTTTTTTGACGTTAGAATATTCATCCACAATTATTATTTTTTCTCTCTATCTTCATACATAAATTCCCTTCGTTAATTTTCAAATTCTTTTAATTTATACATTATCTTCCAACGGTTCTCAATCTCTCTATGTAAAACAATATATCTTTTCTCAGTTATAAAAACTATCTCTTTCTCTCTATCACCCATCTCTCCCTCTCCACCTTCACTCTCATCTCCTCCTCCTTTTTTTCATCCTTTCCACCCCCCTCCCTAAATAAAATATTTTTTCCTCGTACATTTCTTCCCTTCGTTAATTTTCAAATTCTTTTAATTTATACATTATCTTCCAACGGTTTTCAACCTCTCTATGTAAAACAATATATCTTCTCTCAGTTATAAAAACTATCTCTTTCTCTCTATCACCCATCTCTCCCTCTCATCTCCTCCCCTTTTTCATCCTCCCCCCCCCCTCTCTAAATAAAATATTTTTCCCAATATCACACATCAATCTGAAACCACTTTTCATATGTTGATTTAAAACGGCACTATCCACAAGTGTTTTTTAGCCTTCATATCATGTTCTCCTGTTTTATCTGATGAAAACACAAATATTATTGCATGATGATGTTTGTTTTTGAAATGCGCATAATAAAATACATGGAACTCCTTTAACCATCTTTTGATCTTATATATATATATATATATATATATATATATATATATATATATATATATATATATATATATATATATATATATATATATATATATATATATATATATATATATATATATATATATATATATATATATATATATATATATATATATATATATATATATATATATATATATATATATATATATATATATATTTCAAACTCGCTCGGTGTTTCGAAAACATTCTTACTTGACATTTACAGTTGCTAAGATTATAGTTTCTAATTTGAATGGACGAAGACGGGCGATGTGTTGGTGTAATGGTAGCACAGTGGTCTGGATAACCAAAGATGTGGGTTCGACTCCCATGTACGTCAATACTCATCTTTTTTCCATTTCTCCGAGGGTTCTTAACCCCATTATCAGGCTAAATAATTTTCTTTAATTTCTTTAATCAAAATACGGCGATAGCTTACATTTCTAATTTCAAACTCGCTCGCTGTTTCGGAAATATTCTTACTTGATATATATATATATATATATATATATCATATATATATATATATATATCACCATCACCATCATATATATATCATATATATATATATATATGATGGTGATGGTGATAGTGATATATATATATCAATTCAATTGAAATCAGGATAGCCATCCGACCTCATCACTATCACCATCACCACCACGGTCTCGTCGTCTCTTTCTTTATAATATGAGAAATTGAGAAATTTTCTTCATGGTTATACCTTATAAACATTCATTGAGAAATTTTCTTCTTGGTTATACTTTATCAACATTCTTTTTCTCTCTTTTTATTTTTGCATTTCTTCTTTGCCTCTTGTTGTTGTTTTTTTACCTTTTGACGGTCGACTCTTTCTTTAAAACTCCTTGTTCCCACATAAACAGAATTCCGTTAACATATAACTGATCTTTAACCGCCACCCCAACCAACATACAAGCCCTTGATGGTTAGTTGGTTCGCAGCCTGATTATAGCTTTTTACCAAAACCATTGAAAGATCGTTGCCCCCGGGAATAGTCTGTATAAAGAAATATATGGTAAATAGTGGAATATATGGTGAAATGATAGAATGGTGAAATGGTAAATAGTATTGCCAGACTTCTCTCAACACTTTCTTGTCTTCTTGGCATCAAGTATTCACTATTCTTCTTCATTCAATGTTTCAATCTCTCTCTCTCTATATATATATATATATATATATATTTATATATATATATATATATTTATATATATATATATATATTTATATATATATATATATATACCTGTCTGTCTGTTTGTATCTCTCTTTATCTCTGTCTGTCTGTCTCCCTCACTCTCTGTATCTTTATTTCATTATTTCTCTCGCTCCTTCTCTACCTCAGTCCGGCTCTAAATATATCATAAATGCATATGTATATCATATATATATATATTGATTTTTATTAAAACTATTTTCATTTCGCTCTTTCTTCTTCTTCTTCTTCTTCTTCTTCTTCTTCTTCTTCTTCTTCTTCTTCTTCTTCTTCTTCTTCTTCTTCTGCTTCTTCTTCTTCTTCTTCTTCTTCTTTTTATTATTATTATTATTATTATTATTATTATTATTATTATTATTATTATTATTATTATTATTATTATTATTATTATTATTCTTTACCCCCCCCCTTTCCTTACAAACTGAAACTTGCTCCAGTCTATATTAAATTTTTCCGTATCCGTGTGTGTGTGTTGGTGTTGGGTAGGTTTGTGTGTGTTTGTGTGTGCAGGTGTGTGTGTCTGTGTGTATGTGTTTGCAAGTGTGTGCATGTGTGTGTATGTGTGTATGCATGTATGTGTTGGGTAGGTTCTGTGTGCATGTGTGTGTGTGTATGTGTTTGCAAGTGTGTGCATGTGTTTGCAAGTGTGTGCATGTGTGTGTATGTGTGCATGCATGTATGTGTTGGGTAGGTTCTGTGTGTATGTGTGTGTAAGTCAGGGGCTGTGGGTATGAGATGGGTGTCCATGCCCGGGTCCATGTTTCCGTTTGTTATTTGTTTATGCCAGAAGACTTGGTTGTTCGACAAAGAGAGATCAATAAAGTAAGTGTGAATCTACTGGTGTCGACTAAAACCATTTAAATTCGTTCTACAGCATAGCTGCAGTCTAATAGACTGAAACTAGTAAAATGTTAAAACTATATATATATATATATCCCTGTTCAATTTTTCATTATATATATATATATATATATATATATATATATATATATATATATATATATATATTAAAGAGTTAAACAAGATTCAATGAGTACATCAAAGAATGAGTTTTACAGTAGATTGGAAGCACTCTACAACAAAAATCCAAAGTTATTAATATAATATTAAATTCAAATATTAATAAAATAGATGTTCTTGTGATCAATTAAATTTTATTATACATATTTCAGAGGTACGTGAATCAGGTTCAGCAGTACGTCCTCATCAGATAAAATAAAATGATACATGACATACCCTAAGATCTAATCTTAACCATCTAACATCTCAGGGTATGTCATGTATCATTTTATTTTATCTGATGAGGACGTACTGCTGAACCTGATTCACGTACCTCTGAAATATGTATAATAAAATTTAATTGATCACAAGAACATCTATTTTATTAATATTTGAATTTAATATTATATATATATATATATATATATATATATATATATATATATATATATATGTACATATATATGTATATATATATGTATATATATATATGTATATATATATATATTGGTAAACGGAATAGAAAATGCTGACAAATTGTTCACAGTTGAAAAATGGTTTAATTAGGAATAAAAGAGTATTAGTGATTGTATGGGTTAGTATTCAGTTGTGGTTTTAAGTTTTTAAGTTTTTACCGGTTGCGCATTTCTAAATGCTTTTCAAAAATAATTTTGAGATAGAGTGTCCGTGCTGTTTGCTCTGATCTCATATATATATATATATATATATGTATATATATATATATATGTATATATATATATGTATATATATGTATATATATATATATATATATATATATATATATATATACATACATACATACATACATACATACATACATACATACATACATACATACATACATGGATAATGTATAGGTATATATGCATGTTTATATATTTGTATTCATGCATATATATATAATAAAATGTAGTTTGCTTGAAGCATTGCATATAATATATTATATAATGATGAAAGTGATAGAAGCTAAACAACGCCTATATATAAATATATAAATATATATATAAATATTGACATACCCGTAGAAAAACAACCTTGACGAACCTTCAACCGTCAAGGTTGTTTTTCTACGGGTATGTCAACATTTACAAAACATATTTTGTATTTTGTCTGATGAAAGCGCACCAAAATTGCCTTGGTTGCCCTTGAAATATATATAATAAAATAATTATGCTTTTATAAATATAGTTTTTATTTATTAATAAATTGAATATTTATTCGAGTAAACTGTTGAGTGCTTTATGTAAGTTATAAAATTTTTAAGCTTGTTGAATCCCAACAAATTAAATATAACTTCTGCATATATATATATATATATATGAAAACAATACAGTGCAATGAAGATATTAGTTTAATGCTTGATATAGAAAGAAAAGTATCTGAACGTTTCTGGCATTAGTCGTTCATCAGGAGATAGAATGAGGGAAAGAAGAAAAGATTGAAAGACGTGAGTAAAGAGAGGACGAAAAGGGAAAAGTACGGGAAGAAAGCACGGTTTTGTGTGTGTGTGTGTGTATGTGTGTGTATGTGTGTGTGTGTGTGTGTGTGCATGTAGATATGTGTGTGTCTGTGTTTGTGCGTCTGTGTATGTGTGTGAGTGTATATGTGTGGGTATGTGTCTCTGTGTCTAAGTGTATAAGTGTGTGTGTATGTATGCATGTGTGTATGCATATGTCTGCGTGTGTGTGTGTATGTATGCATGTGTGTGTATGCATATGTCTGTGTGTGTGTATGTATGCATATGTGTGTTTGCATATGTCTGGTTGTGTGTGTGTATGTATGCATGTGTGTATGCATATGTCTGTGTGTGTGTGTATGTATGCATGTGTGTGTATGCATATGTCTGTGTGTGTGTGTATGTATGCATATGTGTGTATGCATATGTCTGTTTGTGTGTGTGTATGTATGCATGTGTGTGTATGCATATGTCTGTCTGTCTGTGTGTGTATGCATATGTATGTGTGTGTGAGCGCGTGTGTGTGTGTAGGCATATGTCTGTGTGTGTGTGTGTGTGTATGTGTGTGTGGTCTGTTTGTGTGTGTGTGTATGCATATGTCTGTTTTTGTGTATGTGTATGCATATGTCTGTATGTGTGCGTGTGTGTGTGTGTCTGTGTGTGTAGGCATATGTCTGTATGTGTGTGTATGTGTGTGTGTGTATATGTGTGTGTCTGTCTGTGTGTGTAAGCATATGTCTGTGTGTGTGTGTGTGTGTGTTATAATAACTGTTTCTACTTTTGGCACAAGGGTAACAATTACCCAGAGTATTACTGGTACTTTATTTTATCGACCCCATAAGGATGAAAGGCAAAGTTAACCTCGGCAGGATTTGAACTCAGAATGGCAAGGGCCGTAACTCTTTG
>CAXHJY010000715.1:87500-90000 GCA_964016885.1 Eledone cirrhosa
ATTTTATCGACCTCGTAAGGAGGAGAGGAAAAGTTAACCTCGACGGGATTTGAACTCAGAGCATAAAGGGACGTAACTATGCTGGAAAGCATGAAAAATGCCCAGAAGTATATTTAAATATGTTCTTTTCTTTAATCCAACAGAATGAATAATTATATAATTGTTGCCTTAAATATAACCTGTTGTGACTGGTATAACAATCTTAGCAAAGGTTGTTTCCTGTATTCTGTGAGCAATTTGAATATACGTGAATATTGTTTGTAAAGGTGCGGTGGTGAAGGTGGAAGTGGTGTTCAACATATATGCATATATATATATATATATATATATATATATATATATATATATATATATAACGAAGGAATTGTGGTAAGGAACCAGATGGACCATAACGCACCAAAGTACTCAATACTTAGGGTAGTAGAGTGGGTAATAGGAACAAGTATGACCCCGACGGCAGAGCTCAACCCGTTTCGACGGCTATTTCTGGACTCCAGAAATAGCCGTCGAGACGGCTTGAGCTCTGCCGTCGGAGTCATACTTGCTCCTATATATATATATATATATATATATATATATATAAAGGCATATATATATATGGTAAAAGTAATAAACTAAAAAACCGCCAGTTTCATATATATAATTGGGAAAAGCATCTATTCTCCATTCATAAATTATTTCTATGTTTAAATATCAAAGGCCCATTCTTTCGAAATATGAAATCACATTCAAGGATATATCTCCTTATAATATATACCAGCAATTTCTCTGTCTGTCTGTCCGACAGTGGAAACACGTGCGCGCGTGGTTGCTATCTCTCTCTCTCTCCAGCTATCCCTCTCTTTTAGTCTGTCTGTTTCTCTCACTCTCACTCTTTCTCTTTGTAACACACTAACATCCCTCCCCTCTATCGCTGTGACGAATGGGGAGATGGAGGAGGAGGAGGAGGAGGAGGAGGAGGAGGAGGAGGAGGAGGAGGAGAGAGTCACTTCGTCACTTCACCTCTGCCTTTCTTTCTCTCCCCTCTCACTCCCTCATTACGTTGTTTTATAGATAGTGACATATTCAAGAACAAGAACTTATCGTTTTAAGTTCTGTTTGAATAGTGAAAGAAATTCAAATCTTAGGATGAATATGTTAATGAGGGTAACGTAAAGTTGAAAAAGATCATTATATTTAGACGCTAGGTAAATTTAAATAATTGTTAGTGTTATTTTTTAAGGGAAGAAGAGAGAGAGGTTAATATTAGGGTGTAAGAAATTTAAGGGAAGAATATAAGAAAACATATATATTATAGTTAAAAATAACTATTATTATTAATATATAAATGCGGTGGATTGGCAGAATCTGTAGAGAGTTGGACACCATGCTTCATAGCATGGAGTTACGTCCCTTTACGGTCTGAGTTCAAATACCGCCGAGGTTAACTTTGCCTTTCATCCTCACGGGGTCGATAAAATAAAGTACCAGTAATGTACTAGGTAATTGCTGGCCTTGTGACAAAAGTAGAAACAATTATTAGAAACGTTGCTTCATTTTTACATATCTAAGCATTAGTAAAATAGCTAATAATTTCAAAAGTAATTTTTCAATTCCAATTGTTATGAACAGCAAAACATTAATAATAATTTTGTTCTAAGAAATATATATACATTTCTGTGTGTGTAATATATATATATACACACACAGAAATATATATATACACACACAGAAATATATATATATACACACAGAAATATATATACATTTCTCTGTGTGTAATATATATATATATATATATATATATATATATATACACACACACACACACACACACACACACACACACACACACACACACACACACACACACAGATATATGGGCATTTCTCTGTTTGTCTGTCTGTCTGTCTGTCTGTCCTTCCCTAAAACTCAAATGTAGGTGCTACAGAAATATTACCTTCCCCTTCCTTTCTCCACTTTGGTACTACCAAGAGAAACACTGTCGCTATAGAAACATTACCTTCCCCTCTCCACTGACTTTGGTTACTGAGGCCGAGGGAATCGCTGGTTGCTATAGAGACACCTTGCACAAGCCAGAAGTAACCAGTTCGAGGCGGTTCTGACTTGACACCATGCCAAGGACCATTTGAAGATATATTTCCATCGTTATATCATAACGTTTATGTATCATAACGTTTATATTTCCGTCACTAATCTCTTTTTCTCCCTTTTCGTTTTAACATATATTTATTTCAAAGATTTCACCGTATAGATAACATATATATTTATACATGCATAAAAGACACACCGAGAGACGGTGAACATGTGGTGCCGAAAACATTTCTCATCCAAATCTCAACAATATCAGTATATACACTAGATTTGCTAGCAGAAAACTGCCCACCGGGTGGTTTTCTGCTAGTCTATATATCTAAAACAGAGAATGTCTGTCTGTCTGACTCCCTAAAACTCGAGAACCACCCAACCGATTGTTTTCAAACTTTACACATGTAATACC
>CAXHJY010000716.1:0-7500 GCA_964016885.1 Eledone cirrhosa
TATATATGTGTGTATAGTATGTATATATATATATGTATTTATATATATTATACACACATATATATGTGTGTATAGTATATATATATATGTGTGTATAGTATATATATATATGTGTGTATAATATATATATATATGTGTA
The DNA here is from genome assembly GCA_964016885.1 of Eledone cirrhosa. Lineage (NCBI taxonomy): Eukaryota > Metazoa > Mollusca > Cephalopoda > Octopoda > Eledonidae > Eledone > Eledone cirrhosa. Next base: position 140 of record CAXHJY010000716.1, read on the forward strand.
TAGTATATATATATATATATATATTATACACACATATATATGTGTATAGTATATATATATATGTGTGTGTATAGTATATATATATATAGTATAACGATATTAAACAAATGGAAACTACATTTATAAAACCATATTTATTTCATTATATATATTTCAGGGATATCATATTAAAAATATGGTATGCCCTCTTCAGACAAAATACAATATATAAACAGTTTTATAAATAAATTTGACATACCTTGAAAAATTTACAACTTCCATTTACAAAGTTGTTATGGTAGTGAGAATGTTAAGGACAGTTAGAAAGAAAGAACGAAAAGAAAAACGGAGAAAAAAGAAAAAAGAAAAAGAAGGAAAAAAAGAAAAAGAAAGAGCGGGAGGTGAAGAAGATGAAGAAATGTATGTAAAGAGAAAAACACCAAATGAGAGATTTATGAGGGAAGGGGGTACTGTAATTATTTATTTATTTATTTATGTATTTAGTGTTAAGGATACGGGGAGAAATAAAAATAAATAAGGAGAGGTAGATCGAATAATATCTATCATACGAGGTGGGAGATATAGGGGAGGTGTGAGATACAGGAGATAGAGTTAAAACAGCCGATACATAAGTCCCGTTAAATGTAGAGGGAGGAGGAGAGGAGATATACTTAGAAATAAAAATGATAGTTTTAAAATATTATGTTTCATCAGTCTATCAATTCCTATGAATTATAATGTAAATATCAATATTCATGAATGAGACACATATCAATAATGTGTGAAAAAATAATGACTATATGTTTAGTTTAAAAATGCTTAGGTTTAGAATCAAAATCTGAGATAAAACTTCAAAAAAATACTGAAATACATAAGTATATATGTATTTTCATGAAAAAAGAGAAAAAGAAAAAAGAGAAAGAAAAAGAGAAGGTTATCTCAAATTGACATTATAGACATATGTGAGCCTACGTGAACACCTCTGTAAATTTTTATTTCACATGAAAAGCTTCATTGCGTTAAAATAGATTTTACCGTACATATATGTACATACATACATACATACATATACATAAAATATACATTATTAGTAATAATAATAATATTCTTTCCCTCTCATACATGATTATCGTTCAAGCATAGAATAGAACAGATATCAATATATTAAAATATTAAAATATTAAAAACGCCAAGAATATTTTCTTTCCCCAGAATATCTAGGGCCGTAAAAAACACAGTGTGCCCCGCATATCAATCAATCCTTCCAATTTATTTGACAATATATTGCCAAGTTCATTAGAAGCAATCAGAATCAAAAGCAAACAAAACCAAAATTATTCACCAAACTTATTTAGCAGAACTCATTCAAAAAAACTTTAGGATACCCGGTTGTTCTACAGATGCTCTTATATTTATTATAGAAGTTTATCTAGCTCACAAATTTTATTCAATAGATTTGGGAGCATCACCATTTTAATTATTAATTAATTATATACTCATGAAGAAGGTTTAAAGAATTGAAGGAATCGAAAGATTTATCGCCAAGTTTTCTAAAATAATTAAAAAATAATTAAAAAGTAAATAAAAAAAATTAAAAAGTAAATAAAAATCTTAAGTAAATATACTACATTTTAAATTTATATTTATATTTAAAAGTTGAGTTCAATCTATGTCTGCAGCAACTGAATAAATTGGTCCGTAAATTAAGGGAATTTTTAGATTTCAGTATAAAGAATATCTCCTCCGCGCAGAGGTCACATGTCTCAGAGGAGGAGTTAAAAGGAATCCCTCTTGAGACTATATTCCAAACCATCGAATATCCAACGTTATCATGTTTAAGTTGCCAGAGTAAGCCTGATAGTGATGTTGAAGATTTTTTGTTTGGATCCGTGAAAGAATTCTTGTGATTATTATAGCGAAGTTTAAATTCTGTCGAGGTGGAACCAACATAATTAAAAGAATTTACGTCAGTTTTAACATTACAGTTGTATATTATATTTTTAACTAAGCAATTGTTATTTAACGGGCATTTAGATCTATCTCTACAGTTACAGTTGTTTACTTGAATATTGTTTATGCTATTATCAGTATTTTGGCTAGGTTTTAGATTCCTATTATTTATTCTATTAATATTTTGTGCTAAATTTTTGGCGGACGAGTAAGTTAATTTTATTGTATGTCTATTGAAAATTGAGTGATACTTATGTGTTCTAGGGAATCGTTTGTCAAGAGCATTAAAAAATAGTTTAGCGATGTGGGTTTTAATGTTTAGTGAGAAGGGGGGGGGGACCAAATTATGTTTCTAGTTCTATTTCTTTTCTGGGTTTTGGAATTATTGTAATTCTTTCTATTATAGTTGTTGAAGTTGTTACCCTAATTAAAATTGTTGTTATTTTGGTTAGTTTGTCTATTATTATCGATGTACATAATTTTATCACTATATCCTGCTCTAGCTAACGCTTCATTGTAATACTGGGCTTTTTGGTCGAAAATATTTTTATTAGATGAGATTCTAGAGATACGTTTTTGAACAGAGTTCACTATAGTATTTTTAACAGATCTGGGGTGGTTGGAGTTAAAGTTGACATAGTTCAAGTTTTCATTTAACTTGTGAAATGGATAGTGAAGGCATGTTTTGAGATTTAATGTTACATCTAGGAAATTGACTATTCTATGGTTATTCTCAATTTCTATTTTTAGATTAAGGTAATTAAAAAATTGTATAATTTGTTTTCTTTTTCTATTTAGTTCAGAGTTATTATTTTCAATAAGTAAAAGCATGTCATCTCGATATAATCCTCCGGTAGCACCGGGTATTTTCCTATGCAGCGAATTAATTATAAATAGGCCCACAAGGTCTGTTACCTGAGCTGAGTCAGAAGATCCCATAGTAATGTCAAAATTGCTATCTCTATCTGCCCTAGTCCATAGTTGGTTATTAAATTCTATCAATGCTTTCCTTGCCGATAGTATAATGTGCATTTCATTGCTAGTTAGGTCTGTATGTTTGAATGCATAATTTAGTGCCTTATTTAGTAGGTTAGGGGTAATAGATGAATAGTAGTTAGCAATATCTAGTTGAATAAATTTATTATTATTGTTATATTTAATTTCTTTAAACCACTCAATAACCTCTCCAGTTCCCTTCCACAAGCTTAAGTTAGGTAAACAATTCAAGTTCTTAATTTGCTGTATCACCCTGTCTAGAATGTTTTTGCTAAGTTTACCCAGGTCAGATTTTGATGGTGCAATCAATCTGACTGGCAAGTCGTTTTCAAAATTTCTTTTGTGATCTTTCATATTGATCTTGGGTTTCCTGGGCAAGAAAGGTTGTGTTTTGTTCTCAATTTCCAACTCATGCATTATACAAGATGCCTCAACGTTCATTTTCTCAAGTTCAGCCTTATCTGCTACCTTGTACTTTTTCCTTAGTTCTTTCAGTATGAGGCCATTATACATGTCTTTATCCAGTCCATAGAGGTTGTTGGTTTTGTCCGATTTCACCAAGATCTTCTCTGTTCTCTCTAAGCTCACAATATTATCCTTAATGCTTTTCAGATATTCCTGGCCTTTGAAGTTTCTCTTGAATTTGACTCTTGTATGATAGAAATTATATCGTTTTCAAAATCAATTAAAAGTTTGTTGGGGGTGGATTTTTTTTAGATTTGAAAACTTTATCTAAGTCTGAGACATTTTCATTTGTATTAGATTTATCAAAGTGGAATGCACGCCACCTGATTCTCCTTATAAAAGAGTCTGATTTATCTATTAATTGTTTAATAAAGTCTTTGTTTCTAGGTAGAGGTATGTCTTTTAGAGAAGAAGAGATCTTAAAGAATTCCATTTTTTTCAGTTATAATATAAAGGGCTCAACAGTATTGGAGCAAGATATATGCAAACATTTTATTTAAAATTGTTGGGTTACAACGAGTAAATATTTTATGACTGATATAAAAGCACTCAACAGATTTTGGAGTATTTTACGATTAAACTTTTTAAATGGAAGTTGTAAATTTTTCAAGGTATGTCAAATTTATTTATAAAACTGTTTATATATTGTATTTTGTCTGAAGAGGGCATACCATATTTTTAATATGATATCCCTGAAATATATATAATGAAATAAATATGGTTTTATAAATGTAGTTTCCATTTGTTTAATATCGTTAAATACTCCAAAATCTGTTGAGTGCTTTTATATCAGTTATAAAATATGTACTCGATGTAACCCAACAATTTTAAATAAAATTTTTGCATATATATAGTATATATATATATATATATATAGTATATATATATATAGCGTATATATATATATAGAGAGAGTATATATATATATATGTGTATAGTATATATATATATGTATATATATATATAGTATATATATATGTATATATATATATAGTATATATATAGTATATATATATATATATATATATATAGTATATACATATATATAGTATATATATATATATATATATAGTATATATATTACTCTTTTACCTGTTTCAGCCATCCGGCTGAGGCCATGCTGGGGTACCGCCCTTATAGTATATATATATATACATAGTATATATATATATATATATATAGTATATATATAGTAATAATAATAATAGTAATAATAATAAAATTGAAGACTAAAATCCAAAGAGGGCTCGTATATATATATATATATATATACATATGGTTTGGCTATGTGTATACGGGAGTTTTGCGTCTGTGTGAGTATGCATGTTCGTACGTATGTAGGGCTTAGTATATATATATATATATAGTATATATATATATATATATATAGTATATATATATACATATAGTATATATATATATATAGTATATATATATATATAGTATATATATATATAGCATATATATATATATATAGTATATATATAGTATATATATAGTATATATATAGTATATATATATATATAGTATATATATATATATAGTATATATATATATATATATAGTATATATATATATATAGTATATATATATATATATATAGTATATATATATATATATAGTATATATATATATAGTATATATATATATAGTATATATATATATAGTATATATATAGTATATATATATATATAGTATATATATATAGTATATATATATATATATAGTATATATATATATATATATATATAGTATATATATATATATAGTATATATATATATATATATAGTATATATATATTTATATAGTTGATATATATATTTATATAGTATATATTTATTTATATAGTATATATTTATATAGTATATATATATATTTATATAGTATATATATATATTTATATAGTATATATATATATTTATATAGTATATATATATATTTATATAGTATATATATATATTTATATAGTATATATATATATTTATATAGTATATATATATATATTTATATAGTATATATATATATATTTATATAGTATATATATATATATTTATATAGCATATATATATATATATATATATATATATATATATATATATATATATATATATATATATATATATATTATACCATTACTTATTTGCATAGGTAAGTATATATTACCCGTGCGTTTTGTGAAGGTACGTATACCTTCTCGTACGTATATTTGATTGTTTATGTTATGGCGTATAAATTTATATATTCTGGTACATATGGTTTGGCTATGTGTATACGGGAGTTTTGCGTCTGTGTGAGTATGCATGTTCGTACGTATGTAGGGTGTGTGTATATGTGTACTTCATGTTTTGGTTGACTTAAGGCTCCGAACATTCGTGTATTTACATGTAGGTATGTGTGTGCGCTTGGTATATACTTTTTTATTTATTTATATACGTTTATATAATTATTTATTTATTTGTATACACGCATACACACACACACACACATATTTATATGTGCGTGGTTTTGTATGCCTATTGTAAGTGTTTTGCGTATGCTTGTGTATGTATGTATTTATTTATTTCTATTACTTCTGTGTTGTATTTATTTACTTTGTTCTAAGCTCTGTAGCGGAGATTCATTCGGTCTCCTAGTTAGAATTTTAGTCTACGACTTCTGCTATACCATTTACGTGGTTTTGTCTTTGCGTGCTATTGTTCTCCACGGTCCACATATGACGTATTATCTTCGTTTTTTTCGTTCATTGCCAGAGAACGTCTCTATGAACCACCTAAGAGAACATTAGTCTACGACCTCTTTTATACCATATACGTGGTTCTGTCTTTGCGCGTAATTGTTTTTCACCGCTCCTATTAATGACGTTTAATATTCGTTTTTTCCCGTTCTTTGCCAGCGAACGTTACCACGAACCAAAGTATCGTCTTCCTGTCTTCCTCCGGTTGCAACGTTTTTTGAAATATCCACTTCTGCGTTTACAGATTAACTTTGTTAGTTTCAGAAGATCCCGTTAAGGGTGAAAGCAGCGATTCTTTGCGTAAACTTTAATCTGTTATTTTAATAAATATATATATATAGTATATATATATATATTATATATATATATATATATATATATATATATATATATATATATATATATATATTATTGTATATATATATATATAGTATATTTATTAAAATCTATTACTATTAATATATATAGTATATATATATATATATATATATATATATATATATATATATATATATATATAATATATATATATATATATATATAGTATATATATATATATATATATATATATAGTATAGTATATATATATAGTACGTATATATATATATATATATAGTATGTATATATATATATATAGTATGTATATATATATATATATAGTATATATATATTATATATATATATATAGTATGTATATATATATATATAGTATATATATATATAGTATAGTATATATATAGTATATATATATATATATAGTATATATATATAGTATATATATATATATGGTATATATATATATATATAGTATATATATATATATATATATATAGTATATATATATGGTATATATATATTTATATATTATATATATATATATAGTATATATATATATAGAGTATATATATTATATATATATATATAGTATATATATATATAGAGTATATATATATATATATATATATATATATAGTATATATATATATAGTATATATATATATATAGTATATATATATATATAGTATATATATATAGTATATATATGTATATATATATATATAGTATATATATATAGTATATATATGTATATATATATAGTATATATATATATATATATATATATATGTATAATATATATATATATATAGTATATATATATATATATATATATAGTATATATATATAATATATATATATAGTATATATATATATATAGTATATATATATATATATAGT
>CAXHJY010000716.1:30000-37500 GCA_964016885.1 Eledone cirrhosa
CCTACTCTCTCTCTTTCTCTCTAGCCCCAACTATCTCTTTCTCTCTCTTCCTCGCTCTCTCTCACCTACTCTCTCTCTCTTTCTCTCTAGTCCCAACTATCTCTTTCTCTCTCTTCCTCGCTCTCTCTCACCTACTCTCTCTCTTTCTCTCTAGCCCCAACTATCTCTTTCTCCCTCGCGCTCTCTCTCTCCTACTTTCCTTTTTTCTCTGACGATCTCTGTCTCTCCTACACTCTCCCCTACTCTCTCTCTTTCTCTCTCTTACTCTCTCTTTCTCCCCAAATCTCTTTTTATCTCTTTCTCCCCCTACTCTCTCTCTATCCCCAACTATCTCTTTCTCTGCCACTCTCTTTTTCTCTTTCCTCTTCTCTTTTTTTTCCCATCTTTCTCTGCTTCTATCTATCCATCTCCCCCCTTTCTCTCTCCGTTTCTATCTCTCCATCTATCTATCTCTCTATATATCTCTACTTCTATCCATCTATCTATCTATCCCTCTCTATCTCTCTCTCCATCTCTCCATCTCTCTATCTCTCTATCTCTCCATCTATATATCTGTCTATCTCTATCTATCTCTCCCTCTATCTCTATATCTCTCTCTATCCATCTCCTCTATCTCTCTCTCTCTCTATCTACCCATCTCTCCCAGCTTCTCTCTCTCTCTCTCTCTCTCTCTCTCTCTCTCTCCCTGTTTCTATCTATCGCTCTACTTCTCTCTACCCTCCACCTTACAATAATCAATATCTCTCCAAACATAAACTGCTGTCTATTATTTCTACACTCTCTCTATCCCTTCTTCATATCTCTACAACACTTTACAGCTTCTCTATCATCCATTCTTCCTCTCGCTTTTTCCTTTCTCTCTCTCTTTCATTCTTTGTTTGTTTGTTTCTTACTCTCTATTTTCTTTCTCTCTCATTCTCTTTTCCCTTTCTCTCTCTCTTTCATTCTTTGTTTGTTTCCTCCTTTCTCTCTTTCTCAGTTTTTTCGTCTTTCATCTCTTTATTTTTAACAAATACAACAAATGTAACCAATAAAGAGCAGGCAATAATTCTATTTAGTTTAGTATACTAACGGAATATTGCGTTTTGCTTTGCTGTTTGTTTTCACATCAAACAGTTCCAGAGATTTCTATATATTTATTTATTTATTTATGATAGCAATTTATTATAAATAAAGCTTGATACAACATAAAGACAGTAGAATAGCAGTTGACAATGAACACCAACGACATCTCGACTTCTTCTAATGAGTATTAGTGTGAGAAAGAGAGAGAGAGAAAGGGGCAAAAATATGAACTGCAAGTCTGCAACAAGAGAGACGCAGTAGACACATAGCTTTACTGGGCGGACGACGTCCAGCAGTGAACCAGCCTAGTGTTGTACAAGAACAGTCAGTGAACGATTGTGGATCCTAGCGACAAACTAATAAAAAGCTGTCATATATACATAACAGCAGGCTAGCTACACACCATTTGTATATATATATATATATATATATATATATGAATATATACACATAAATAGATATAAATATACATATATATAAACATATATACATATATAAATATGCATATATAAAAATATATACACATATATATATACGTATATAAATATATACATATATATAAATATGTAAATATATATAGATATATAAATATAAAATATATATAAATATATATAGATATATAAATATAAAATATATATAAATATATATAAATATATAAATATATATAAATATATATAAATATATAAATATATATATACAAACATATATAAATATATAAATATATATAAATATATATAAATATATAAATATATATATAAACATATATAAATATATAAATAGATATATAAATATATATATAAATATATAAATATATATAGATATATAAATATATATAAATATATATACATATATATGAAAAATTCGGGACCCCGATGGCTGAGCACCTGCCGTTTATACATATATAAATATATATGCATATATAAATACATAAATATATATATATATGTATATATACGTTTTCAAAAACCAATAAAAGCGCTGTATGGTTGGTAATTTGGAAATATTTGAAGTTTAATATCGAAAATATAGTTTGATCAAGCTGACATGATAGACGAATGAATATACCAACTACAGCGTGGCATCGTAAACCACAAGTTTAGAAAGCATTGCATCTTAGTGCACACACACACACACGCACGCGTGAGCGTGCACACGAATACACTCTCCCATACACACTTATACACGCATATATACACACTTATACACGCATATACACATGCGCATATATACACACATTCGCATACACACATGCGCAGATATACACACTCACGCACACACACAAGCGTATATATATATATATGCGCTCACACATAAACACGAACACAACACACACGTCCACGCACGGCACACGCACCCAGTTGTACACAACAACAACAACAACAACAGCAGCAGCAACAACAATAATAACAGCAAAAATAAAATTGAAGGAAAATACAAAATTGTTTTTTAAGATGTCATATTTAAAGGAAAAACATTGTAAACCATGAAAAAAGTGGCGTAAGAAATATATGTGAGATTTGAGAGTAAAGAGAGAGGAGAACATATTTAGTTGGTCTTCTCTATTTCTCTTAGCAGCTTGTAGGACTTCCGTGGCAACAACACTTCCTCCCTCGGAAAGAAGGATATACCTGTTAAGGTGAATCAGATCATCGACGTTCGTATGTCTATTATATACAATGATTGCTACCTACAGTGATTACGTTCTGCAATATGGCATATCCACCCTTGCAAAACTCAGTAGAAAGGAGAGAAACAAACCAGATACAATGATAATTATTTTCAGTAATTTTCTCTTTTCGTTGCAATACTGAAAGAATATTAAAAAATGTCGCATTTTTTAAGACATGCATATTGAAGTAAGACAACGTAAATCTGTGCCTTTCCTAGACTGTTGTAAACATATTCGTTATAGATGGGCAGCAGTTATTTAGATCCAACACAAATATTTGGACACAAAAGCTCAAGTTGTATTCTACAGGTAAGTCTTTCATCTTAACACCGCTTCTTCCACATTACCAATATATTTTTCAACGATTACATTTAATAATATTTAACACATTACATATATATAAGAATATTGAAAACAAACATTACTTCTACTACTACTACTAGTAGTACTGTTAACGATGATTTATTGTGTGGCTTCTAATTCTAAGTATACATAAGTAAATTAAGAATTTGTCAAGTACAAAATCAACTTTATATGTCCTGTACTGAAAACATAATCTGAGCAAAGTAAGAATTACAGCTTTTGAAAAACATTTCATTTCTCATCAACTGATTTTATAACTTTTTTTAAGTAACAAAATATTCTTTTGAAAATCACATCTAAGTCGATATATATATATATATATATATATATATATATGTGTGTGTGTGTGTGTGTGTGTGTGTGTGTGTGTGTGTGTATATTAATAAAAATGTATATATATATATTAATAAAAATGTATATATATATATTAATATATATGTATATTTATTAATATATATATACATATTTATTAATGCATATATATATATATATATATATATATATATATATATAAGCAGAAAGGATATTCAATTTGTTGGTAATTCAACAAATATAAATAAAATATTTATTTAATATCATTGTATATATATATATATATATATATATGGTATGTGTATATGTATATGAGTCTCGGATTTAATCGGAGGTACCGACAGTAAGGAAGGTACTCAACACGTTAGGAGAGTGTAAACATGTTTAATATAGAAATGGGTTCTACAGGACTAGAAATGTTTCATTCAAAAGAAATCTGCGGGAATACTTATCAGAAGACTTTTGTTTTCAGGTATTCTTAAGATCGAATGGTTGGGAGTGAAATTCTATTTCCAATACAAAGTATCTGTAGGATGTACCAAAAGAAATGATATATATATATATATATATATATATATATATATATATATATATATATATATATATATATATATATATATATATATATATATATATATATATATATATATATATATATATATATATATATATATATATATATATATAGAGAGAGAGGAAAAAGTATGACCCCGACGGTCGAGCTCCAGCCGTTTCGACGGCTATTTCTGAGTCCAGAAATAGCCGTCGAAACGGCTAGCTCTGCCGTCGGGGTCATACTTTTTCCTATTTCCCACTCTACTACCCTAAGTATTGACTACTCTGGTGCGTTGTGATCCATCTGGTTCCATACCACAATTCCTTTGTTATATATATATATATATATATATACATATACACACATACATACATATATATATATATATATATATATATATATATATATACATATGTGTGTGTGTGTGTTCAGTTATCAAGTGTAACATTAAACAGATTATAGGACCGTATTTCTATATGACAGTGGGGGTTAATATGACATGTTATGCAATAGGTACTTATCACATAGCAGAGCAGTGAGAGGTATTGGAATAGAATATCAGATATTATAGAGACGATATCACATTCTAAAATTACCTACAATCACACGCTCACCATATATATAGATATACACTACATGTATGCACACATAGACACACACACATAGACACACACACACACACACATACGAACGCACGTATAATCTGAGATTACACTCAAACGTATAAACACACACGCAAACAGATAAACATACACACACACATATACATATACATACATATACATACATTCAGATACATGCACAAACCCATATATGCATATACACGCATCCACACACACATACACATACCCATACATGTTTCCACACATAAACACACATCTCACACATGAACAAACGCAAACGCATAAACATACACACACATATATACATACATTCACACACCCATATATACATATACACGCATGCACACACGCACATACATGTATGCACACTTAGACACACACTCATAGACAAACACAAACACACGTATATACTCAAGCATATAAACACACACACAAGCGCATAAACATACATACACATATACATATACTATATATATATGCATGCACACACACCCATACATGTATGTACACATTGACAGACACACACAGACACACACAAACACACGTATATACTCAAATACATAAATACACACTTATTCATTTACACACCCATTCATACATATATGCACACTTCAACACACACTAGGACACACGCATACACACTTTCACACATATGCACACAAATACATAAGCATACACACACACACACACACACACACACACACATATATATATATATATATATATATATATATATGGACACATAGGATCAGAAAGGGACACGGACATACGCATACACTCAAACACATAAACAAGCACACATATACATATACACAACCATACATACATATATACACATATAGGCTCAAACAGACAAACACAGACTAACACATACACACAAAAAATATACAAACACACATACAAATACACACCTATACATAGATATACGTATGCATAGAGACAAACGCATACACACTTATACACACAAACATATAAACATACACACACATTTACATATGCACACCCATACATATATGTAGCACATGGTGGCTGCCAACTCGTTTTCGAGTACGGCCACTACTTTATATCCATGTAGCAGAACCCCTACTGATGCGCTGAACGAGTGTGACTTTTTAGTCCAACCAAACACTACACCTGTGACAATTATTGACACATAGTGCTGGGCACGTAGGCACGTAATACACACACGAACACACGAAAACACATTAACACATATATACACACAAACACACACAGATTCAAATGCAAACCCATACATATATGCAGCACGTAGGCACATACAGGCACACACAAAAACACGCACATACACACTTACAAGATCACACCCATATACACATACATGCACAAACTCATACACATATATATATGCAGCACAAATAGGCACACATAAACACACACGGATATACGCATATACACATAAAAACACTCATACACACAAACACACACGCATAGACACATATGCACACCCATATATATACATATATTCACACACACAGGTATATGTACACACTTACGCACACGCACATACACACATATATAAACACACAAGCCCAGACACAGTCATACATGCATTTAGCAAGCATTTGTAGATGCGGGTGGCCTAGTGGGAAGGGTATTGGACTTACGATCATATTGTTGAGGGTTTGATTCCTGGACCGGGTAGTGTGTTGTGTTCTTGAGCAAAACATTTAATCTCACGTTCCTTCAGTATACTCAGTAGAGGCGGGTGGCCTAGTGCTAAGGGTGTCTCACGTTCCTTCAGTATACTCAATAGAGGCGGGGGGCCTAGTGCTAAGGGTGTCTCACGTTCCTTCAGTATACTCAATAGAGGCGGGTGGCCTAGTGCTAAGGGTGTCTCACGTTCCTTCAGTATACTCAATAGAGGCGGGTGGCCTAGTGCTAAGGGTGTCTCACGTTCCTTCAGTATACTCAGTAGAGGCGGGTGGCCTAGTACTAAGGGTGTCTCACGTTCCTTCAGTATACTCAGTAGAGGCGGGTGGCCTAGTGCTAAGGGTGTCTCACGTTCCTTCAGTATACTCAGTAGAGGCGGGTGGCCTAGTGCTAAGGGTGTCTCACGTTCCTTCAGTATACTTAGTAGAGGCGGGTGGCCTAGTGCTAAGGGTGTCTCACGTTCCTTCAGTATACTCAGTAGAGGCGGGTGGCCTAGTGCTAAGGGTGTCTCACGTTCCTTCAGTATACTCAGTAGAGGCGGGTGGCCTAGTGCTAAGGGTGTCTCACGTTCCTTCAGTATACTCAGTAGAGGCGGGTGGCCTAGTGCTAAGGGTGTCTCACGTTCCTTCAGTATACTCAGTAGAGGCGGGTGGGCTAGTGCTAAGGGTGTTGGATTTATGATCATATTGCTGCGGGTTCTATTCCTACATCTCATTTCACGTTGCTCCAGTATATTCAACTGAAAATGAGTACCAGCAATAGCTGGGAGTTTAGCTCTGCGATGGACTGGCGTCCTTTCCAGGGATGTCTTGTAATCTCAGTCGCTTAACTCTAAGGAAACTGGGATAAGTATCGGCCTGATGAGCCTCTCCGGGTTCGGGACAGTCTTTAGACGCAGGCTGTGTTAATTGCCGGGTAGATCTATCAATAGGCAAGTAGCACGAAACTATAACAGAGACAGGACATCCTCCGTCGGTTTCGACGATGGGTGTTCCAGTTGATCAATCAACGTAAAAGCTTGCTTGTGAAATTAACATGTAAGTGGCCAAACATTCCACAGACACGTGCACCCTTACTGTATTTCACAAAGAAATCCACAATGGCGGCACAGTGTGTGACAAGGCTGGTAATTTGAATTACATGTACAGTCTCTCCAGCGGGCTTCTAAGCAGTTTCTGTCTACCCAATTTCACTCACAAAGATTGGGTAGAGGTGAATGTTTGGTAAATGACATTCCAACA
>CAXHJY010000716.1:50000-52500 GCA_964016885.1 Eledone cirrhosa
TACCCACTCTACTACCCTAAGTATTGAATACTTTGGTGCGTCTGGTCCATCTGGTATGTGTGTGTGTATTTCTCTCTCTGTAAATATATACACACACACATATATACACACATATATGTATATACACACATATATATATATATATAGACACGGGCGTGTGTGTGTGTGAGTGTGTGTGTGTTTCTCTCTCTTATTCATATATATATATACATATATATGTATATATCCACACACACGCACGCACGCACACACACACACACACACACACACACACGCACGCACACACACACACACACACACACACACACACACACACACACACACACACACATATATATATATATATATATATATATATATACATGTGTGTGTGTGTGTGTGTGTTTGTCAACTTGGCACCAATGACGTTGCAACTCATTTCTTCAGTTGAGTGATCTAAAATAAAGTGTCTTGCTCAAGAACATAACGTAAGGCCCGTTCAAGGAAATCGAACTCATAACCGTGAGTTTGTGAACCCAAAGCTCTAACCACAAAGCTAGAGCCTAGGGGATTCACTTAACAAATAGGAGGGCCTGTGTTCGATCACACGTGTATTCTCCCATAACATGGGTTGATCAATGCCTTGTCAGTAAAATGGATACCTGGAATTAGTGTCGAAGTAAGTGGGATAAAGTGTGCTTGGGATTCAAATGTGGCATACTATGCAGAATATTATTTCAAGTGTTTGCGGAATAAACAACCATTAGCACTAAAAGTCTCTGTGGAAGGTGTTCAGCTAAGCGAACAACTGATCTTCCCATTGGCGAAACCACGGGAGAACCATTTATTACACATGCTCGATGCGTTATGTCCTTGAGCAAGACACTTTATTTCACGTTGCTCCTTCTACCTGGAGTTGCGACCGATATATATTATTAGCAACTGGAAAGACCGACGTAAACATTATTTCCTCGGTCCGATTTGACGAAAGTCAATCGATCCTTTATATATATATATATATAGGAACGAGTAGGACCCCGACGGCTGAGCTCAAGCCGTTTCGACGGCTAATTCTGGAGTCCAGAATTAGCCGTCGAAACGGCTTGAGCTCAGCCGTCGGGGTCCTACTCGTTCCTATTACCCACTCTACTACCCTAAGTATTGAGTACTTTGGTGCGTTATGGTCCACCTGGTTCCTTACCACATTTCCTTCGTTATATATATATATATTAATTCAAAATATTAACAAAAATAGAACTTCTTGTGATCAAGTATATTTTATTATACATATTTCAGAGGTACTGAGCTAACTTCAACAGTACGTCCTCATCAGATAAAATAAGATGATGCATGACATACCCTGACATAGTAGCTGGTTAAGATCCAGGCATGGTAGTGAGTAAGATATGACAAAACTCAATATTTATATACCTTAAGATTGAGACATGAAAACACTTACATATAATACATATAATACAGAGGGTGCGTGTGAGAAAGCTTAAAAATACATAACAGCAATTTACATAACTGTTAGAGATTCAAATAATTTAACTTATTGAAGAAAGAGGATAGAAAAAAGAAAGACAGAGAGAAAACAGATGAGGGGATAATATAGCTAGTAGAAGTATAGAGAGCAAAAGAGAATTGCTCAAGGAAAGAGAGACAAAGAGGAATAATTTTTATACTGTAAAACATAGGGAGGGATGAATTATATATATCTATACAGAACTATACATTTTGGTATAGCTTTGCGAAAGAGTAAACTCGAATCTTTGAATTATTGAATTATCTAGAAGTATTCATCAATCTAAATCTTAAATATAACTGGGTGTAATTATATGAAGGTTAATTTCCAGTCCTTAGTTAATTAGTTATATATACTATCCAAACGTATCCGGTTGACCGTTAACTTTCAAATCATTTAAGTTAGTTCAGAGTAATGAATTAATCAAAGTGTATAATATTTCAGGCTATAAAAGTTTATAAATATATGTATTAATATTAAGGTATACTATCATATTAAATTTATAAAATCATATTTTTTGAAATCATATTTAAACTATTTGCAAACATGAGAAAGAAGACATAATATTTTCATCCTCACGAAGGTAATTCTTATTAAATTTTATTATATTATATTTAATTATTTATATTATATTGAAAATAATTCACATTATATTATTTAAAAAATAATTACAGTTATAATTTAAAAAAATTAAGATTAACAATTAGAATGCCTTAAAGCATCTAAAGGCCTTATAATTAAACTTTAAAAAAAATGTATTATTAAATTAGATATATGCATTTGTCTTAATATAAACAAAGATTATATTGTCTAAAGATTAAGATGATACCTATCAGTTACATATAACATAATACAATACAATAAATAAGTTACTGATAATATTGTTAAAAATTAAGGTTTTAGATCAATTATTATAATAGGATCATGTAATACATATATACTATAAATATACAAGTCAAACTTCATGAATCATAAGGATAAGAACCAGATTCAAAG
>CAXHJY010000717.1:15000-17500 GCA_964016885.1 Eledone cirrhosa
TTCGTTTCGTTATTTGTTTTTATCGTCTCCGTTGAACCGGTACTTACTCACACTCTGTGCGGATTAGTCTGCCCACTACTAATTTTCATAGAAAAAGCATATAACGATATGTGCTTTACGATTCTCTAGAGAGGCCGGAAGATAGGTAAATATTGCTGATGAGTTGTAACAACAACGAAACTAGTTCAATATTCCTTGTCTGGCTTTCTGGAGAATAGAGGAAAGGTGTTTCCTCAAAAACCAGTATGACTCTAAAAACCGGTTTGTCTGTGTGTTTACATACAGAATAGCTGGCCACTCACAGTAAAGTGACCAGTGAAAAAAACTTGGTACATCTACATATGTATACGTGTGTGTATTCATATACATACTAGTATTTCAGTATACATATATGGATGTACATCTTTAACTTAATTGTTTAAGCGTCAGTCATACAAAAGTGAGTTACAAACGAAACGAAATTTAATTTCGTTTCGTTATTTGTTTTTATCGTCTCCGTTGAACCGGTACTTACTCACACTCTGTGCGGATTAGTCTGCCCACTACTAATTTTCATAGAAAAAGCATATAACGATATGTGCTTTTACGATTCTCTAGAGAGGCCGGAAGATAGGTAAATATTGCTGATGAGTTGTAACAACAACGAAACTAGTTCAATATTCCTTGTCTGGCTTTCTGGAGAATAGAGGAAAGGTGTTTCCTCAAAAACCAGTATGACTCTAAAAACCGGTTTGTCTGTGTGTTTACATACAGAATAGCTGGCCACTCACAGTAAAGTGACCAGTGAAAAAAACTTGGTACATCTACATATGTATACGTGTGTGTATTCATATACATACTAGTATTTCAGTATACATATATGGATGTACATCTTTAACTTAATTGTTTAAGCGTCAGTCATACAAAAGTGAGTTACAAACGAAACGAAATTTAATTTCGTTTCGTTATTTGTTTTTATCGTCTCCGTTGAACCGGTACTTACTCACACTCTGTGCGGATTAGTCTGCCCACTACTAATTTTCATAGAAAAAGCATATAACGATATGTGCTTTTACGATTCTCTAGAGAGGCCGGAAGATAGGTAAATATTGCTGATGAGTTGTAACAACAACGAAACTAGTTCAATATTCCTTGTCTGGCTTTCTGGAGAATAGAGGAAAGGTGTTTCCTCAAAAACCAGTATGACTCTAAAAACCGGTTTGTCTGTGTGTTTACATACAGAATAGCTGGCCACTCACAGTAAAGTGACCAGTGAAAAAAACTTGGTACATCTACATATGTATACGTGTGTGTATTCATATACATACTAGTATTTCAGTATACATATATGGATGTACATCTTTAACTTAATTGTTTAAGCGTCAGTCATACAAAAGTGAGTTACAAACGAAACGAAATTTAATTTCGTTTCGTTATTTGTTTTTATCGTCTCCGTTGAACCGGTACTTACTCACACTCTGTGCGGATTAGTCTGCCCACTACTAATTTTCATAGAAAAAGCATATAACGATATGTGCTTTTACGATTCTCTAGAGAGGCCGGAAGATAGGTAAATATTGCTGATGAGTTGTAACAACAACGAAACTAGTTCAATATTCCTTGTCTGGCTTTCTGGAGAATAGAGGAAAGGTGTTTCCTCAAAAACCAGTATGACTCTAAAAACCGGTTTGTCTGTGTGTTTACATACAGAATAGCTGGCCACTCACAGTAAAGTGACCAGTGAAAAAAACTTGGTACATCTACATATGTATACGTGTGTGTATTCATATACATACTAGTATTTCAGTATACATATATGGATGTACATCTTTAACTTAATTGTTTAAGCGTCAGTCATACAAAAGTGAGTTACAAACGAAACGAAATTTAATTTCGTTTCGTTATTTGTTTTTATCGTCTCCGTTGAACCGGTACTTACTCACACTCTGTGCGGATTAGTCTGCCCACTACTAATTTTCATAGAAAAAGCATATAACGATATGTGCTTTTACGATTCTCTAGAGAGGCCGGAAGATAGGTAAATATTGCTGATGAGTTGTAACAACAACGAAACTAGTTCAATATTCCTTGTCTGGCTTTCTGGAGAATAGAGGAAAGGTGTTTCCTCAAAAACCAGTATGACTCTAAAAACCGGTTTGTCTGTGTGTTTACATACAGAATAGCTGGCCACTCACAGTAAAGTGACCAGTGAAAAAAACTTGGTACATCTACATATGTATACGTGTGTGTATTCATATACATACTAGTATTTCAGTATACATATATGGATGTACATCTTTAACTTAATTGTTTAAGCGTCAGTCATACAAAAGTGAGTTACAAACGAAACGAAATTTAATTTCGTTTCGTTATTTGTTTTTATCGTCTCCGTTGAACCGGTACTTACTCACACTCTGTGCGGATTAGAAAAGCATATAACGATATGTGCTTTTACGATTCTCTAGAGAGGCCGGAAGATAGGTAAATATTGCTGATGAGTTGTAACAACAACGAAACTAGT
>CAXHJY010000717.1:30000-35000 GCA_964016885.1 Eledone cirrhosa
CGACCTTGCTATACCATATATATATATATATATATATATATATATATATATATATATATATATATATATATATGTGTGTGTGTGTGTGTGTGTGTGTGTAAATACGAGAATAAACGTGCTGCGTGGTTGCTAATGGGTTACATATGAATAAAGTTAGTCCATCAGTGATCTTCCAGAAGATCACTGATGAAGGACTAACTTTATTCATATATATATATATATATATAGGTACGTTATTCCGGGTTGAATCGGAGGTAACCACAGTAAGTAAGGTACTCAATACATTGCAGAGTATAAAAGTTTTAATATAGATGAGATTCTACAGGACTAGAACTGTTTCATTCTTTAGAAATCATCAGGAATCAATGATTCCTGATGATTTCTAAAGAATGAAATAGTTCTAGTCCTGTAGAATCTCATCTATATTAAAACTATATATATAAATATAGTTTCCATTTATTTAATATCGTAAATATACTCCAAATACTTGTTGAGTGCTTTTATATCAGTTATAAATATTTACTCGTTGTAACCCAACAATTTAAATAAAACTTTGCATATATATATATATATATATATATATACACACACACACACACACACACTGAGGAGGGAAGGGGGCTAAAGCGAAGATGCAACATGTAAATTTGTCACACCACAATTATCTTCCCTGCTACCGAGAGAGCGTCAATGTGGTCACTCAACATGCTAGGAACAACACCTAAAATCTCCATTTCGCACCATGCTAAAAAAAATAAAAAAAAAATGAAGATAATGGATAGTAGCGTATTCTTAGATACACTGTTTACGCTTACTGTTTGTTCATGTCCCATAATGTAGCGGCTCGGCAGATAGAGATCGATAAACTAAGTAGCAGGCTTGAAAACAAGGAGAGTGCATCTCATCCCCAGTTACAGGTATTTTATTTTATCAACCTCGAGAGAATGAAAGGCAAAGTTAACCTCGGCAGGATTTGAAACGTGAACGTAAAGAGCCCGAACAACTGTTGTCAAGCATTTGTCCCACGCATGTTATATAGCGAAAAACAAACACCACCAACAGCAATAAGTGGTTAAAAAGGAAAGGGGTACATCTCTCCCCAGCCACGGTAGCTGTAGTTATTTTCCTTTAGTGTGACATTCTGTACTCCCATTTCTATATTATTTTTTAGACTTTACACAGTTTCTGTTATAATACAAGTGGTGTGTATATAAAAACCATTAATCTGGATACCTAAATATAGAATGTTACGCGATGCCCCGGCGGACAGGATGGAGAAGGCGTTCCCGCGGAGAACGGCAAGGGAAAAGCCACTCCAACTCGCGGGGTGGTGAGTAGGGAGGTAGCCCTGGGGCCGAGGACACCAGAAGTCTCCACTGCCAGGGGTTCCTGTGTTGTTGACAGTAGGACTTGAATTACACGTTGAGCTCACGTGTTGAGTAGAGAAGGGTGGATCTGACTGACGTACAGGCAGCCGTCGCTACTGCTATAGTAATGATGGTGGTGTAGGAGCCGAAGGAGGGGAGGTGTGGGACAGCATCATTGACTAAACAAAAAACAAAGTAAAAAAAAACAAAAAAAACTATCTCCTTCCTTGCCTGACCTACAGTTTAAACCAAACCCTCCCCCCAGAATGTTAGTGAGCTAGCGTCATTGACAACCTCCACCTATCAAGCATACTCTGGACTGAACTACAGTTCACTGCCACCTGTTAGAAATTCCAGACACAAAAATCACGCCACTAATTCTTAGAATAACAAGAAAACAAAGTTCGCTCGTTCACGAAATCCACTTTGGGAAACATTAGGCTAAAATAAGACTGATATATATATTGTAAATAATTAGCTTATTAAATAAATAAATCTAATTCATTTATACATATAACCTAAGGAGTTTGAAGGCTGGTACTTCCTGAAAAGAGATATGGTGATATCTTTCTCGTCACAATTCGTTTTAAGATGAGATATTTCTAGTATTATCCGTATGTGAAAATAACAATAGTCTCGGGATCGGCACTGAGTTTAAATTAAATGAAAAGAGGAAAATGAACGGTGCCTGATTTATTATGGAAAACAATTATTATCGAGGAAAATGAAGTATGAAACCAAAAATGATTAAATAGCGTGGTTTAATATCAAA
This sequence comes from Eledone cirrhosa, assembly GCA_964016885.1. Classification (NCBI taxonomy): domain Eukaryota; kingdom Metazoa; phylum Mollusca; class Cephalopoda; order Octopoda; family Eledonidae; genus Eledone; species Eledone cirrhosa. The sequence continues at coordinate 32,140 of CAXHJY010000717.1, forward strand.
GAAAATTAGTAAAAATTACACTAACAAGTTTCAGTCTGTCATTTTTAAATTTGCACGAAATGTATTGTGGACAGATTGTTGTGAAATGTAAAGTTTTAATTATTGTTGATAATTGTGTGTGCCTGTAGTCTCATTACTCAAACAAAAAGCGTGTTTGTGTATATAATAAACCTGTTTTCTATATACACAAACACACCCTCTTTACTGCTTCCACCTTTCGTCAGGTTCGATAACAAAATTAAAAAAAGAAAGAAAGCAAGAACATAGAGCGAAGATGACAAGGGAGGCGATCTTGTCAGGAACGACAAACAAAACTTTCGTCGCTAGTGTAGGATTTTTTTTTTTTTTTTTTTTTCGTTATTAGCAAATGGAATAATCTAGATCAATGTTTCTCAAACAGGAGGCGCTTGGCTTCCAGGAGAGAAATTTTAGCCAAGGAAATAATTGAGAATGTTAGAGAAAGAATAGTATACATATATATATATCAAATGAAATACTCAACTATAGTATACGTTGTATATAATGAAATAATATATCCAAAAGTATAGGGGAGATAGCGATTTAAACAGACCACAAAAAACTGCTGCCTCAGACTTCGTTTACGACCATATTTATTTAGCCAACATCACCAATGGTCAGAAGCTAAATAGTTTACACCCTCCTTATAAGGTGAAAACCGTGTAAATAAACGAGGTTAAATAAGTCAAGCTAATGTCAACTATTAAATCACCTCAATAATATTATACTAAAACCACGGAGTTTTTTGGGGGAAGGGGGGGGACCTATGCACACGACTTTTGCAAACCCTAAGCCGTTGATCTTCAGTTTAAATTGTTACGGAAGCTGATAGTGATAATGATCATGGCGTGCATTTTGTACATACCTTTTATTGCAGTATCGACAGTGTGTGTGTGTGAGTTTGTGTGTGTGTATATATATATATATATATATATATATATATATATAGGAAAATAGTTAGGACCCCGACGGCTGAGCTCCGGCCGTTTCGAGTTCAGACCTAGTTGTCGAAAAGGCCGGAACTCAGACGCCACGATCCTGACTTTTTCCTTATTACCCACTCTACTACGGTAAGTATCGAGTACTCTGGTGCGTTATGGTCCACCTGGTTCCTTACCACACTTTCTTCGTTATATATATATATACACATTCACACACACACACTATATATATATATATATATATATTTCATTTATTATGGCTAAGAAGTGGACTCACTGCTTAGCCATAATAGATAAACTAGATATAGAGTACTTTTCCCCAAGTCCGTCAACACGAATGGATGGATATAAAAACTGAATGGGCATTTAGTACACACGAGCAGAGTATAATATCTATTTCCATAATTAAAATAGTGGAAGTGACTTCGAAGTTTCGGAGTTGTTCTCTCTTCAGACTGCCATATTTTTCTTCGGATATCTATATGACAAATTCGAGAATTCTATAGCACGAGATATATCGACAACCTGTTTTCAAATTATTTAGCACACAGAACGAAATAGAAACTAAACAGCATACCGAACCATATATTTCACCATTACACCATGTTCACACATATTTATGTTTATATATCACATTTCACCTTATGACACACACTTCATATTTTACGTTGACAATAAAAATATCAATTAATCCTATAAACGCATCCATCATATATACATACATACACAATACTAGTGTGTAGGTATAACATTATGCAGAACAAATATACATAATTTACGTATTACACATATATGCACACATTCATGCAAATCACTGTAATCTATCTCTCATTATATATATATATATATATATATATATATATATACACATACACATACTTACACCTTCAATATGTATATATATAGTTTTTATAGCTGAGTATTTTGTATGGTCTGGTGAATGGTAGTTTTTGTTTCAATTCATTTTAATGTTGGTTGTAAAGTTGTATGTGTGTGGAGAGAGAGCGAGAACCCATGCAGAGACAGATGGGTGGAAGTAAATATGTAGTAATAACAATGACGGTTGCAGTTGAGAAGAAGTAGGAGGTCCCAGCTGGAAAGAGGGAGAAAGAGATTCACACAGAGGCAGAGAGAAATGTTGCAGTAAACACTATATACAATATGGCTACTAGTTCACTGCAAGCTGAACAGCAGAAATGGTTACGTAGACACATAATACGCACCCTGGCGATATACATACATGTTGCTACATACACATTACGTTACACACAGGCTTATAAATACATTACATTAACATACTCTCACACAGACACAACAGAGTATAGATAATCATCGCATGCATATATTAAACATTTATCGATATATGACTCCACACACAAATCTGTAGATAATCACATGAATACATTAGTCACACACACACTACTATATATAATACCCAAGCAGTAAGTGAAATTCTTATAAACACACGTGTCTGTGTGTCAATGTATGGGTGTGTATATATATATATATATATATACAAAAGAGCTGTAAACTAGATACATTCAGACATGTGATTGGTGCACAGAAAAAAAAATGAAGTGATATTTCATACAAAAGAATACACAACATATTCTGATGAGTCTCACACGCACATAAATACGCAGTGTGAAGAGTTGGTACAAGTACATACAGCCAACAGAGATCTTGCTAGAAATAGAAGCCAAATTTCCTTTAAGTTATATATCCGACTCTACCTTGAGAAATGACATTGAATAAAATATATTTCACAAAAACGACACATGAATTAAAAGAAAAATTGGTAGAATGCTTTTGATCAAATGTCTTACTGAATGAGAGCTGACACAGGGTTAAACACATTGCCTCAATACGGATATGAACTAGGTAGATAAACTCATGAAAAAT
>CAXHJY010000718.1:5000-12500 GCA_964016885.1 Eledone cirrhosa
ACATATATATATATATGGATATACATATATATATTTATATATATATATATATATATATATATATATATATATATATATATATATAACAGATAAACAAAATAACAGTTTTGTTTCTGACGTCGCTTCTTATGTATATATATATATATATATATATATATATATATATATATATATATATATATATATATATAAATATATAAGAAGCGACGTCAGAAACAAAACTGTTATTTTGTTTATCAACGGAGGAACGGTAAAAGGCGGGATTTGAACCGAGATTCTAGAGAGCTCCAACATATCAACGTCTAGCGTTTTATCCAATGTCATGAAAACGCTGCCAATTCACTGCTTCTCATATACGATTACTATTCTCAACCAGAATATATCTAATTATCAAATCACCAGAGAAAAAGCCATATTCTTAATTTCAACTTATATATCCACATAGCTCCATCCCCGCGTAGAAATGACTATAGTGAAACCTCTTACAGGAAAGGCGGTGGATTGGCAGTATCGGTAGAGGGTCGATTCCATGCTTTGAAGCATAGAGTTACCTCCCTGTATGATCTTTAATTTAAATTTCAAAACTCAAACCTGTTCCGTAGACAAGTTTGAGTTTTGAAATTTAAATTTGTCCAGGTATCACGGCTATTGCCAATATGGGTTTTTATTGATTTATTATTTTAAATCGAGACAGGCAAACTGTATTAATCTAATTAGTATTTTTCAATCTAGCTAACTTGGTCATTTGCAATAGAAACACTTATATGATTGTATTAGTGTTTATCATATATTAATTCATATTAACTTGTATTTCACGGCTCAGAAATACTTCTTTCTTTGAGCTATTTAATTGTAAAAGACTGTTTGAGTTTATAACTCTATATATTATATATATACATATATATATAGAGAGAGAGAGAATTCACAAGAATCAAAGCTATTTTCAAAGCATTTGAACATAGCTTTGATTCTTGTGAATTCTATATAACTGCTCTGTAGAACAACTGATGTTATTACATTGAGTTATTTATCTTACTGGTAATAAGGTAGTAATAAATTACTGACCTTCACTGTTTAGGGTTTAAAATATATATAACTATAAAAAGTTTTAGTATATACATAACCATAAATAGTATCCTTAATATTATATATATATATATATATATATATATATATATATATATATATATATATGAGAGACCGACTCAGTAGGCAGTGATTTTCTCAATGGCTTGGAATTTAGTCCACGCTTTGCTTTTTTCCATCCACTGAATTATTTTTGATAAGTTCCCTGTGTCCACGTATTGCCTGGAAACTTAGCTGAGAATAGACTTCCCTGATGACGAAAGGCTTCTCCGTACGTTTCTTCAGAAAGTATGTTCATTCCCTTTCAGAAACTAATTAGTTGGAGTGAAATTTTAGTAAGTTAATTTTATAATTTTCTTATTTTACGTCTCTCATATTATTGTTCTGCATCCCCATGCATTGAACCACAAAGTTACTAAGCCAAAACCTATATATTTGCTAGCATAAGTATGCATCTGTGTATATATATGTTACTAGATATACTAATTCTTTTTATATATATATATATATATATATATATATATTTATATATATATATATATATATATATATATATATATATATATATATATATATATTTATATATATATATATATATATATATAGGTAAGTTATTCCGGGTTGAATCGGAGGTGACCACAGTAAGTAGGTACTCATTACATAGCAGAGGATAAAAGTTTTAATATAGATGAGATTCTACAGGACTAGAACTGTTTTATTCTTTAGATTCCTGATGATTTCTAAAGAATGACACAGTTCTAGTCCTGTAGAATCTCATCTATATTATATATATATACATATGTATATGTGTGTATAAATATTTTGTATCTCCAAAGAAATACAGTTTTAGGAAGCCGTAGCTATGCAAACACCGGGTGGCTAACGCCCTCTGGTGATGTCCAGCAGAACAAGGGGGACGACCGTCATTGCATTTCAGGCTTAACTGGCCTTCGTCAAGACGGTCCCAATGTGTATATATGTATGTATGTATACCCATTTACAGCCTATATCTATTGAAGAGGAAATCTTCCACCTTTGTTCCCATTTATCTTGTCACACTCTATATCTGTTCATTGTTATCGATCTGTCAGTATTTGACATATATTCCCCATTGTTATCGATCCATTAGTGTTGAAAATAATACATATGCCTACATATTTGTGGATGTACCTTTAGCATCTGTGAACACGATATTTATACATACACACTCACCACCTATATATAGGTGTATGTATATATATATATATATGTATATATATATATATATATATATACGTATATATATATATATACGTATATATATATATATATATATATATACGTATATATATATATATACGTATATATATATATATATATATATATATATATATATATATACGTATATATATATATATATATATATATATATATATATATATATATATATATATATACGTATATATATATATATATATATATATATATATATACGTATATATATATATATATATATATATATATATACGTATATATATATATATATATATATATATTATATATATATATATATATATATATATATATATACGTATATATATATATATATATATATATAATATATGTGTGTGTATGTATATCTACATATATATATATATATATATACGTATATATATATATATATATATATATATATATATATATATATATATATATATATATATATATACGTATATATATATATATATATATATAATATATGTGTGTGTATGTATATCTACATATATATATATATATTTATAATATATATATATGTATCTATGTATCTACATATATATATATACGTATATAGATATAGATATACATACATATAGATATACATACATATATATATATATATATATATATATATATATATATATATATATATATATATATATATGTATGTATATCTATATCTATATATATATTTATATATACATATACATATATATATATATATATGTATCTATGTATCTATATATATATGTATACGTATATATATATTTATATATATTTATTAAAATAACAGATTAAAGTTTAAGCAAAGAATCGCTGCTTTCACCCTTAACGGGATCTTCTGAGTTAAGGGTGAAAGCAGCGATTCTTTGCTTAAACTTTAATCTTTATTTTAATAAATATTTGCTCTACGGTTCTTATATATTTGATATATATTTATCCTAGTCGAGCCCTCTTTGGATTTTAGTCTTCAAATTTATTATTATTACTATATATATATATATATGTATATCTATATATATATGTATACTTATATATATATATATATATATATATATATATATATATATATATATATATATATATATATATATACTTATATATATATATGTATATCTATATATATATATATATATATATATATATATATATATATATATATATATATATATATATATATATATACTTTTATATATATATGTATATCTATATATATATATACTTATATATATTTATATATATATATATATGTATCTATGTATCTATATATTATTGTTATAGGTAGTCAGCAATGTGAATAAATGCCTTATCGTATAGCAAACCATGTCACTCTTTTTTCTTGATTTATATATATATATATATATATATATATATATATATATATATATATATATATATATATGTGAAGTAATTCTGTCGGAAAGGTCCAGCAAAAAAGAGTGCTCTATGTAGGTTACAGAGCTTATTAGTTATGTAATAAACAACATAAGATAATTATTTCATTTACCAGTGGTTTCTTGAAAGCAAACAAAATTTGCTTTCAGTCATCAGAATGAAAAAATCCTGGTGTATTTATTGACAGTGGATTTTAAAAATCCAAGCAAAATTTGTTTGCTTTCAAGAAATCACTGGTAAATGAAATAATTAATTATGCTCTTTATTACATAACTATATCTATAAGCTAAATCTGAGTGTACAATCTTACAACTCTGGTCAATGTAGTTGTCCTGGATACAGCAGATATGAGGTTCGATTCGCGAAGTCGGCTCTGTCCCGTCTTCTTTGTCATATGTCGCGTGTACAAATTGCATCATAAAAATCTTAACCGTTATATATACATAAAAATATATGTACATACATACATATATATATATATATATATATATATATATATATATATATATATATATAAAGATGTATGTATTTATGATTGTGTGTGTATATGCCACATATGAAATTAAAAGACTGTAAATAATTTCCTTATAAAACATGTATTTATTCCTAAAAGTGCCATGCTGGGACGTTCGGCTTTCAATTCGAATCGTTAATCTAGTGTCATTGTATAGAATACCTTAGGCCAATAATGGTATGTTTTCCCTTTACAATTGAATAATCTTCGTATCACCGTCAGTCGAGAATGAGTATATATATATATATATATGTTGTGTGTTTATGTGTGTGTGTGTGTAGATGTATATACATATATATATAAATATATATATTACAATATATATATATATATATATATACTATATATATATATATACATACATTTCCTTTGCTTTTTCTTCGGAAATACTTAAGATATATATATATATATATATATATATATATATATATATATATATATATATATATATATATATATATATATATACATATATATGTGTCTCTGTGTGTGTACTATAATTACATACATACATACATACATACATACATACATACATACATACATACATACATACATACATACATACATACATACATACATACATACATGTCTGCGTACGTAGATATGTTTTGAAAATATTTAGCTTTTCTACAATTCTGAGGTATTATCTGAGGTACTGGAAATCTATTTCCAATCCTATTAATAAATACGCCATTAAACGAGGCTATTTCTCATGTAAAAATATCAGCGATGAAAGGAATAATAACTGGGTAATTGCTGGCCTTGTGCCTAAATTCGAGACAAAGGAATGATTGTTCTGATAGATTCAATGATGTCAGCAGTATTTAGACATACACACTGATTGCGTATTTACCTGGCAAAGAATGTGTGTGATTTGATGTGATCTGATGTGATGTGATAGTCCTGTATATCCTGTTGCAGTCTTAGGGACGCCGTATTGACATACGGTGTTGGTAGGGTCTTTTAAGCCTGGTGGAGTCCCATCCCTTTACAGGTCTAAATACAGCAGGTTTCTTCAAGAGAAAGATAGAAATTGAGGGAGAGGAAATGAGAAAGAGATATAGAGGAAGAATCGTCCTTAGTACTAGACTGATACTTTATATATATATGGAGAGATAGAGTGAGAGAGAGAGGAAATGAGAAAGGGGTATAGAGGAAGAATCGTCCTTAGTACTAGACTGATACTTTATATATATATGGAGAGATAGAGTGAGAGAGAGGAAATAAGAAAGGGGTATAGAGGAAGAATCGTCCTTAGTACTAGACTGATACTTTATATATATATATGGAGAGATAGAGTGAGAGAGAGGAAATAAGAAAGGGATATAGAGGAAGAATCGTCCTTAGTACTAGACTGATACTTTATATATATATATGGAGAGATAGAGTGAGAGAGAGGAAATAAGAAAGGGATATAGAGGAAGAATCAACCCCAGTACTAGACTGGTACTTTTTTATCGACCTCGAAAGGATGAAAGGCAAATTTGACTTCGGCGAGATTTGAACTCAGAGAGCAGAGAGATGGAACTAATACCATAAAGAATTCTATCTGACCTTCCAACGACTCCGCCAACAATTCGTATCTGCCTGCTGCAATGGTCGACCGAGGACTCTGGTGTTCGGTTTTTTTTTTCAAGGCATCAAATGACCCAAGAAGAAGAGAAATATTTTAGTTTCCAAGACTTATGTTGGTGCCATTTTCGCAGTATCGGTAGAGAGTCGGACGCCATGCTTTCCAGCATAGTTACGTCCCTTTATAGTCTGAGTTCAAATCCCGCCGAGGTTCACTTTGCCTTTCATCCTTACGAGGGTCGATAAAATAAAGTACCAGTAATGCACTGGGTATTTGCTGGCCTTGTGCCAAAAGTAAAATCAATTATATATAATGATTGTAGTTTATATTTTGGAACTTTCTTATTTCAATAGAAGGGGTCACTGAAGTATTGGATGCCAGCTAATAATGTAGCTATTTTTACAGTTTATCGTTTGACAAAATACCAAAATGCTCTCAATCAGGGCCTTCTTTAACCCAATATGCATCATACTAGATATACTAATTTGCTTCGTAAGCATGATTTTATTTCTGTATTCCAATGGACACAATTCGGTAAAATATGCGGCCATAACTCAGTGGATTGCTATAATATGGAATAGGAATAGGTTTATCACTGTCATATCCAAATACACGAAATTAAATTCACCGCACCATCCCCCACCCCATCATAACCACTCTTCAGGAGATTGTGGTTAACGATACACATCAAATCTGGTTATAAATTATGCAAAATGATGTTCATTTTCAATGTCGAAAGGAATTAAGTTCCAGATGGCTGTGAATGAATAGAAACATTCTCTACGAATGCTGCACGAAAATAGGATACAAACTGCTGACCAAAATTGGTTTGTGGTCAGTAACATTATAGAATATATTTGTGTGTGGCTGCAGTGATAACGGACGTCGTCGGTTATGGTTTGCTAATTTGTTGTGGATCTCTCTCTCTCTCTCTCTCTCTCTATATATATATATATATATATATATATATATATATATATATATATATATATATATATATATATATATATATACGATATTAAACAAATGGAAACTATATTTATAAAACCATATTTATTTCATTATATATATTTCAGGGATATCATATTAAAAATATGGTATGCCTTCCTCAGACAAAATACAATATATAAACCGTTTTATAAATAAATTTGACATACCTTAAACATTACAACTTCCATTTAAAAAGTTGATTTGGTAGTTATATATATATATATATATATATATATATATATATATATAATATGGTATGATATATATATAATTGCAAAAGCCAAAAGAAAGAAAGATAAAGGTCTTATTCGGTAAATAATTAATTTTGCCGCCTGTAGTATGATAGGTCAACAGCTTTTTGGACCAGAATTGTGCCAAATAATAAAGTGAGAATAATTAGTGGTTGGCACCTTCTACTCATGTCGTATTCTTCATAATCAAACGGAAAGAAATCATCTTTCCAGACGAATCAATTTTAGGTAGAATTAAAAGACAGCAAATCTCACGTGGTGTAGAGATCAGGGTATTTTTATTCACGATCAAATCATAAGGACGTATGTACGATTCCTGCATCGGGTGGTACGTTGTGTTTTTAACTATGATGCTTCATCTCACGTCGCATTGCATGTGAGAAGTGGGACTCGTATTTATTAAAACACGAGAGAAACATCATATGAGATGG
>CAXHJY010000718.1:17500-20000 GCA_964016885.1 Eledone cirrhosa
AACTCTTGAATTAATGGCCCAAGGAGTGATCATAAGTGTTTAATATATCCTTTCTGTTTTCATCCAATTATAATAATTATAATTTTGTCGTGAATCTGTAAAAATAGTCATTTTTGTAAAAGATGCATTGTTCACTTAATATATAATTAATGAAATTATAGCATTCCTCATGTGCATTACTTCATGTTTTACAAATAACTATGTATCTTCTTTCGTCGAGAATTGATTATTTCATGCAACTGATTTATCAAATGTCCACAATGAAAACTGATAAATGTTGCTGAATACAATTATCGGATTAATAATAGAATATTATTCTTATTCTCATCGCTGTTCAATGCTACATTCAAAATGGTGTCGTTGGCCTCAAATCTTTATAAAGTGCAAGAGTAATTCTTTCCTCCGATTATTATTATCAAACTAATGTAATTACATATTAACTTTTAAAATTGTTAGAGGTTCAATTGCAAATTTATATTTCATTCAAGACTGAAGAAAGACTGTTCCGTACTTTGAATTGTTTATTGAATAATACCTTCGATATAGAACCTTTCAAACCACCACCACCCCCACACTTGTCAAACTTCATTGTGGGTATTTAACCCTTCACCTCTCGAGAATTATTATTTCTAGAATGTAACCCTTCTGTATTGAAATTCACTTGCTTTCTTCAATTTTGTAAATGTTCATCTTATTTTATTCATTAACTCATAACGTGCCGTTCAGCATGAAGTCGCAATAGTAACAAATTATTCAAAAGTACAAAAGATTACTAAGACTTGAACAATGCCTTTAATTTAGTTTACTGCAAACGATGGACAAATCGTTGTGAACAACGATTTGTCCATCATGACGTTAAGGGTGCACATGACTATAGAAGGTTCAACCACTTGCCCGTTAATTTCACAAGCAGAGCGTCCTGTTGTTCGAACAACTTGGAAGATTGGAAGAATTTATACTTACTGGTCATAAAATTACTGAATCATACAATTCCTGGTCATACAATTACTGGTCATACGATTACTGGTCATACAATTCCTAGTCATACGTCTCCTAGAAATACAATTTCTGGTCATACATCTCCTAGAAATACAATTCCTGGTCATACATCTCCTAGACATACAATTATTGGTCATACATCTCCTAGACATTCAATTACTAGTCATACATCTACTAGACATACAATTACTGGTCATACGATTACTGGTCATAAAATTCCTGGTCATAAACTTCTGTCATACAAGATTTTGTCATAAAATTAGCTATATTATAAACTATTATTTAAAAGTGATGTATGAAGATACCATACGTTGTCTTAAAACTTTTATAATTAACACTCTTGTAACTGTATTTCTAATAGAATACACTCTATTTTAATTAATTTTGTGATATTTTCTAAACTTATTTATTTCATTAGGGATTGCGACTTAACATGTTCTTGTATAAAATTATGTTGGAAGCTTATAATTTAATTAAGAATCCTTTCTAATAGGTGGTTTTATTTCAAGGAACAAGAGCTAGTTTTTTGTGGATTTGTATTAAAAGGGTTAAGGAAAGATTTAATTCCAAGAATAGTTGAAGAATTATATGTGAATATTGAAAAGTAAGTAGCTGGAAGATTGAAATAAGTAATTTATCATTTCAGTATCAGGAGTCAACAGTTGTTAATAATAACACCATGCTTGAGGCATATATACTTTATATTATTCTCGAGTATAAATTGAAAACTGATACACATACTAATTTTAAAAGACTTAGAAAGTAACACTACTGGGGAATATATTTTTTATTGTGTAAAGATATTTCTTCGGCGAGGATGTAGTTTCGATTGTAAAATAGAGATGGTCAAAATGAATATCTTCTTAAACATTTGCAAACTATCGTATGATATGGTCCTGTAACGCCTGATGAAGCCGTAAGAGCGCCGTACGACGTTTCTTGGGCAATTTTAAACCTGGCGGTGCCCATCCCTCTCCAGGCCTGAGTACAGCAGATTTCTTCCAGAGAAAGATAGAAAGGGAGAGAAAGGAAGTGAGAAAGAGATATAGAAAAAGAATTGATCCCAATACTAAACTGTCAACAATATCGTATATCGAATATGATCCCCTATTTAGGAAATGTTCAACTTATATTAGATTTCTTTTACATACGGAGGTTAGACAGCTCTGCCAAAAAAAATACTTACAATTAGTTATGGTGTCATATTTAACGTTCTAGATAATAAAAGCAATTTTGATTTGCTAACAGAACACAAAAGACCAATAAGGTATCAACTGAACTCCAAAGAAAATGTATTTAATTTGCTGCTTGTAAAATCGTATCTAAAGCATGCACTAAAAAATTGGGAAATTCGTCAAGTAAATTTTTTAAATATTTCGTAGCATTTCTGAGCTGGCAGAATTTTTTTTTTTTTCTTGTAGTTCACAAAAATGAGTCTTGAGTCATTCTGGTAATTTATTATCATTAAATCTGACGTGGGGAAAAAAGGCTTATCTGATTT
>CAXHJY010000718.1:25000-37500 GCA_964016885.1 Eledone cirrhosa
CTTTCATCCTTACGGGGTCGATAAAATAAAGTTCCAGTAATACGCTGGGGTAATATCTGGCCTTGTGCCAAAAGTAGAAACAATTATAATTTATTATAATAGTTCTAATGAAGTGATTCTTTTAGACTGATTAGTGGTGTGATTATTTGGATTAATGTACCACGATATGATGTTAAACTTATCTGAATGCTTGCAGCCAGGAAAAGTTGGCAGGAGGCGGGGAACTCAACTAAAGGCATCCATGCAAGAATAAATTTGGATTTTGGATTTTATTTTATACTGAAAATATTATCTATATCTTCACTGTGATAACAGCAATAAACAGCTTTTTTTTTATATCGTTTCATCATTGGATTTCACAAACGGATAAGCAATCGATATTATTTGCATTAAATGAAGGTAAAATTGTTAATATGACGTATGTACCAATCCCTAACCACTTGATGATCTAATTGAAGTGAGATATCTATAATCAGAAATCAAAACCACTTTACACAGTCAATGATCAGGTGATGATATCTGCATCTCTGTAACCACACACCAGATTATGCAAATCTGTTATATGACATATAAAACATAAATAAAATATGCACATCATCTCTTTAATGGCTATATGTTTCTACCGGACAAATACAGACCACGGTAACTAGGGTTACTGTGATGCAGAAATATGTACAAATATTAACTCTTGTGGAGTTGTTATCGTTTCATATAGTTTCTAATATGTTTCCTATTTCATTTTCCAAACAAAACCAGTGAAGTGCGAAAGGAAAGAAAAAAAATGTTTGACAAATACGTATGAGCTCAGTCTGAAATAATTCATTAATGGGGATAGGAAATTTATATACACACTTGTCTATAGAAGGAAAATAGTTTCCACCTGAGATAATTGATAATAGATTTATTGAGCCTTGTCAGAGACTATCAGTCAGAAGTGAGGAGTTGTAATCAGTAATGAGGTGACCAGATACAATAATTGTTACAGTAATATCCTGTATTGAGGGGGTGTAAACCTTGATTACTAAAGTCTGTCTCGAGCCCAGAGGTTCATTAGGCCAGTGCTTATCCCGGTCTCCATGGCATGAACCGACTGACAGTTCAAGACCACCCGCTGGACAGGACGCCAGTTGATCCGCCAGCTATTACTGGTACTCATTTATTTATTTAGCTGAGTATACAGGAACAACTTGAAATGATGTGCTTTGCTTAAACCCAACATAACACACAACCCAATTCAGGAATTGGACCCACGAGATTATAATCGTTAGTCCAACACTCTCACCCACACCACGATCTGAGTTCAAATCCCATTGAAGTACCAGTACCCCCAATGGAGTTGATATAATCAATTAACCCCTCCCCAAACTACTTGACCTTGTGCCTAAACAGAAACTGTTATAAATACGTTAAAACGAGGGAAGAAATTTTTCTTGAGAAAGACATGAAACAGAAATACTTCAACAACGTATTCAGTGGAGCATTGCTCTCATTACTGTAGAATTGCGTTAGTGAGTGAAGCTAGTCATCATATGTTTCGTATATTAAATGTGAAATTTAGAAATAAAATGTGTAAAGTGCGGATGTGAATGCAGTAAATAGAGAAGTGCGATGTGTATAAAATAGTGTGAAATCTGTTGAGAGGTGTGAGATATGAGTAATAGAACACTTTAGTTTTATAACACACTACAGTAATACATATATACATGAATACGTACACACACACACATATATATATATATATATATATATATATATATATACATACATTAGTAGATAAATAAATGCACGCAAGCATGCATACTTGTGTGTATATATATATATATAAACTGCATACGTGCAAGTGATTACAAGAGAACGAACAGCATCTACATTTGCGCATACATACATACATACATACATACATACATACATACATACATACATACATACATACATACATCAAAAAATATACTCGAAATTAAGAGAAAGAGATAACATACATACATACATACATACATACATACATACATACATACATACATACATACATACATACATACATACATACATACGGTCAAAAAATATACTCGAAATTAAGAGAAAGAGATATACATACATACATACATACATACATACATACATACATACATACATACATACATACAAACACGTCTTTCCAGAAAACACCTATGACTAAGATTTATAAAATCACGGGAAAAAATGGAAAGAAAATTGCCTTGGAACAACAATTGGCACCTTGTGTAGATTTAGAAATTATCAGGTTTTGGAGTACCATATATATATATGTGTGTGTGTGTGTGTGTGTGTGTGTGTGTGTGTGTGTGTGTGTGTGTGTGTGTGTGTGTGTGTGTGTGTGTGTGTGTCCTTTTTTTATTTATTGCAAATTTCTTGAGGAAAAGTAGTATGTTCCCATTTATTCATTTCATGCAATAAATCTAAAGTGTGATCTGATTCAAGATTACATATTTAAACTTTTTTTTTAAATAGTTCATAGTTTTCTTAAAGAGACGGAAGGGAAGAGAGAGAGAGAGAGAGAGAGAGAGAGAGAGAGGGGGGGGGACAAGAGAGAATGAAAGAGAAAGGAGTTCGAGGCTACAAGGTCATCTTTCAAAACATGGAAATAATTCTGCCTGTAAACTACGAAGTATTATATTTGAAAACCATTATTAATAGAGAACTAGGGCGGTGGATTGAAGGGCGGTGGATTGGCAGTATCGATAGAGGCTCGGACGCCATGCTTGGACACATAGAGTTACGGCCCTTACCATTCTGAGTTCAAATCCCGCCGAGGTTAACTTTGCCTTTCATCCTTATGGAGTCGATAAAATAAAGTACCAGTAATACACTGGGTAATTGCTGGCCTTGTGCCAAAAGTAGAAACAATTATTAATAGAGAACTATTAATAAAGTACCAGTAATACACTGGGATAATTGCTGGCCTTGTGCCAAAAGTAGAAACAATTATTAATAGAGAACTGGAAGGGAGAAATATTTAAATATTTATTGTGAAGCTTAGTGGGAGTAGTAGTAGTGGTGGTGGTGGTGGTGGTGGTGGTGGTGGTGGTAGGAGGAGGAGGAGGAGGAGAGGAAGAAGAAGGACGAGAGCAAAGAGTACTCAATACCGAAGTAGAGTTTCAATATTCATTTATTAAGGCTAAATGATGAGTCTTGTTACACTGGAGTTTCACTTGTGTGCACACAGAGAAAATGAGAAAGAGATATAGCGGAAGAATCGACCCCAGTACTTGTCTGGTACTTTTTATCGACCACGAAAGGATGAAAGGCAAAGTTGACCTCGGCGGGATTTGAACTCAGAGAGCAGAGAACCAGAACAAATACCATAAAGTATTCTATCCGATGTCTTAATGACTGACAATTTGCCACCTACGACATACCTGCTATCTCACGGTTGCCATTCGATCTCCTTAACCACACATCCGTATCTGCGCCCACGTGATTTTTTTTTAAGCAATATAATTTATTGATGATATAATGTTATTGATCATTGGAAAGAAAGTAGACACAGTCTGTCTAAAATGACGTAGATCTGACGTGGTAATTAAACTGATTATGACTGAAAAGAGACTTGTTGGTGTGAACAATTCTTTTCATTATATAACTATTCGCAACTTATGTTAAGAATAAAGATTAAAAAATTTAAATAACTCCTCACTTAGGCTATAATTAGTATAACATTTGAAATATTTGAAATATTTCATACAAATACAAAGTAAATAAAAGGTAACCTCGGCGGGATTTGAACTCAGAGAGCCAGAAGGAATACCATAAAGCTTTCTATTCGACGTCTTAACGACTCTGCCAATTCACAGCCTAAATATAAACTTATTATAACATAAATCTTCTAACTAGAAGCAAGATGTCTTGGAAAGAGAAATTAGTTTGATATTGTAGTAATGTTAGGTTTTATGAGTATATCAATAGTTTATTTACAATATAATAATAGATAATGATATTAAATTAAATAAAATAATAATAAATGACAAAACGAAACAAACTTAGATATATTGATCTAGAAGATGGATTAGATAATGGAAATATATATAATGTGCGAAGTAGATGGTAAGAAAATATGGAAAATAATAATTTAAATGTATGTCTCTCTGATAAATATAAAAAGAAGGAGAGGGTGAGAGAGGGGGTGAGAGAGAGGGAGAGAGAAAGAAAGAAAGAAAGAAAGAAAGAAAGAATAATATAATCGAAGAATCAGACGAATTATTGTAAATTTAAGATAAAATCTGATAAAATTGATAATGGTTTCTGATTTAGGCACAAGGCCAACAATTTTGGAGTAAGGGGAAAGTCGAGTAAATCGACCCCAGTTCGTTACTGCTACTTTATTGTATTGTCCACCACATAAAGATGAAAGGCAAAGCTAACCTCGGCGGGATTTGAACTCAGCGGTTAAGTTTGCCTTTCATCTTTACGGGGTCGATAAAATAAAGTACCAGTGATTCACTGGAGTCGACTTAATCGACATTCCTCTCCCCTAAAATTGTTCTTCTTTTGCCTAAATCAGAAACCATTACTATTATTATTGAGAATAAAATTAATAATGGGAATAATATAATTGTTTCTACTTTTGGCACAAGGCCAGCAATCCACCAGTACATTACTGGTACTTTATTTTATCGACCCGGTAAGGATGAAAGGAAAAGTTAACCTCGGCGGGATTTGAACTCAGAATGGCAAGGGCCGTAACTCTATGCGTCTAAGCATGGTGTCAAATAATGGGAATAATATAATATTGGTGTATACTAAAGTTTATTGTCGCTATATTACTTATTATTTACATTTATTGCATGGGGAAATATTTTTAGGAATATATTAAAACTGTAAAAGAATATTGTTTTAAATTAGAATTAATATATTATTAGATATTGAAGTTTCAAAGGAAAATGACATAATATAAGATTAAATCTAAAGAAAATGTTAATATCTAAATAAAATAAAGTAGAAAATTAAATTAAATTAAGTTAAACTGTATTAACGGTATAAAAAAAGATGTTCGTTCGATAGTAATTGTAAATTTGATGTGGAAAGAAGTTTCTGGATTAAGTGAGAACAACCTGAAAGTTAAATTGATAAGGAAAATGTGTGATTAAAATGAAAATACAATTAAAATGTAAAAGAAATAAAATTATTAACTTAAATTGAATTAAGTTAAACACTTAAAATATATAAGAGAAAGTATGTGTAATATTGAAAAGGGATTTAAAGAAGTTAGCGGAGAGGATGTTTGTGGATTAAAGAAGGATAATATTAAAGATGTAAGATTAAATTAAAATAAAATTTTATACTTAAATTTAAGTTAAATAAAAAATTTATATTAAATTAATTTAAATTAATAAGGTATATAAAATGAACTTTGTTTTACAGTACTCGAAAGTGTAAATTCGAAGAGTGATCTAAAGATGAAGAGGAAACGAAACGATGGTTGCTGATTAAGAGGAAATAAGTTTAATGGAAAAAGGATAATCAGGACGATTAAAAGGTTAATGAGGTGGAGGGGAGAGGAGGATAAAAATGTGGCTTAAATAGAATTGGGAAAAGGCTTCTAAGACTTAAATGGAAAATCAAGAAAAGCGTAGGTATCAGGATTAATAAATAAACGGAGTTAGTGAAGTTAACCCTAATAAGCACGAGCAAAACCTTAATAGGGATTAATAAGGGATTAAGTCATTCTTGCACGATGGAAAGTATAACTATCCTATTTGCTAAAGATGATATCCTCAATATACATAATGATTTCTAGTATAGGCACATGGCCAGTAATTTGGGGGGGGGGAGTCGATTAAATGGACCCCAGTACGATACTGGTGCTTTATTTTATCGACCCCGTAAGGATTGAAAGCAAAGTTAACCTCGGCGGGATTTGAACTCAGAATGGAAAGGGGCGTAACTCTATGGTGCAAGGCATATCCTCCAGCCCTCTACAGATACTGAACTCAGACAGCAAAGGGCTGCAAAGCATGGTGTCCGACTCTCTACCGATACTGCCAATTCACCGCCCTATCCTCAATATACACAATGAAGTGATTTCCTCGTGAAAGCATGTTACCGAAAATCATGCATCCTTATGCATTCTTATGCATCCTCATGCATTCTTATGCATCGTTATGCATCCTATTCTCTTTGACACTTTCCATAAAATGCTAGATATTACCTTTCACATTTACATAGTTCCTATTGCTATTATCATTTGTTATTACGTTCACTTATTAATTAAACCTCCATATCTACCATTTCCTAATTTTTGATGTGCCTAAACATCTTTAAATCATGAAATCACTCTAGAAATTTACAACTTCTTTAACCAACAGTTATTAATTATTTTATTAATATGATTAAATTTAATGTAAATTGATCTAAAAAATTATTTTATTTCGCAATAATTTATTTCACAATAATTTCTAAATTCCATTTTAATTTAATCGTAATTTCTTATTTGAGCAAATTTTTTAAATGCTTTATTATTCTGATGCAAACATTTATATATGATATAACATCGTTTAATTACGTTAAATTAAATTATATAATGTTTGTAATAAGAATGAAAAGAATTAAATAGCGAAAGTAAGAGGAAGGGGTGGGGTCTGCGAGGTATATATCAGCTGCCCCACAAAATGGCGACGGCATTGCCACAAAGAACAATCCGCGACAGCCACTGCAATATTTCTAGTGATAATGAGCTAGACCACAGATTAAGGTGATTGAAAAATACGGATTTAGATAATTCCAAGTGTTGTTAGCGATATAAATATAAATAGATGTAAAGTAGGTAAGGATATATGAAAACAAGTTGATGATGATGATTATGATGGTGATGATGATGATGAGGAGGAGGAGGAGGAGGAGGAGGAGGAGCAGGGGGGAGAAGAGGAGGAGCGGGAGGAGGAGTAGGCGGATGTCGATGATGATAATGATGAAACCTCAGCCGTTTCGACGATAAGAATTCAGTCTTTTGATCAACGGAATCTCCGACACTTCAATTAGCATATAAGTGCTTCACTTTACTACAGGCACGTGTACTTTTAACGTGATTCTAAGACAGAATTAGTATGACGTTGAATTACAGTTGGGTTTCCATTCTTCGTCTACCCAATTTAATTCCCAAGACATGTGTCAGCATTGCAATCGAACCCAAGAGCAGAACTTGTGACTGTGTAGTGAACTGCTTAACCATCCAGCCATATCTGTGCCTAATAACATATAACAACAACAAAGACTTGATTATTTTCCCTGCTGTCTTATTATCTGCCTGAAAACAAAAGATAAAAAATATAAGATAATATTACAAACGGGATTAACTCCCTTCGAAAGCATGGCGTAATATTCTAATATATTGTGAAACGCAGAATAAAATTACAAATCCACAGCATTTTTCTTTTAATAATATTTTATAATTATTTTCTATGTTAATAATTTATGTTTTCCCTAAAAATAATTTTTCCATGTAATTATTTAGAGCTTATAGTACAAAACATAACGACACCATTTTTTTTTTTTTTTTTTTTTTTTTTTTCAGTTTCTCACGTCCGCCATTAATTTTAATAGACTATATTTGTTCGTTTTGTTTTTAGTAATTTTTCGTTTGGTTTTTTTCTCATATCTGTCTTCGAGAACCATCTTCCTCTTCTCTAGCATCGTATATGTCTTTATTCTCTCCTTATTCTTCATTCTTCTCATTATCTTCCCCCTTTTCAACAATATATATATATATATATATATATATAATAATTAAGTCGGTAAACAACCAACATCTCTCTCTCTCTCTCTCTCTATATATATATATATATATATATATATATATATATATATATTTATATATATAAATATGTATATATATGTATATACATATAAATATATGTATATATATAAATATGTATGAATGTGTGTACATAAATATGTATATATATGTATATATATATATATATACATATTTATGTACACACATTCATACATATTTATATATATATACATATATTTATATATATATATACATATTTATATATATATATACATATTTATATATATATATATACATATATATATATATATATATATATATATACACACACATATATATATATATATATATATATATATATATATATATATATATATATATATATATACACATATATATATATACATCTATACACTTATATACATGTGTGTGTGAGAGAGAGTATGAGTGTATGTATATATACGTATATATATGTCTTTCTTATATTCATCAATTTCGCAAATCCTGACCAGAATCAATACTCCGGCGATCCTCTCCTCGATCAATGTATTATAATACGTTTTATATTATTATCTATTATAATTTACACCCCTTTATTTGTTGATTTTTTGTTCACATCAATCATTAATACAGTATTGAACGATTTCGATCTATATGGAGCCTATAATTCTTCAACATCTATTATTATTTACAACACAAGGCTGTGGATTGGCAGTATCGCTAGAGGGTCTGACGCCATGCTTTGCAGCAAAGATTTACGGCCCTTTATGATCTGAGTTCAAATCCCGCCGAAGTTAACTTTGCCTTTCATCCTTACGGGGTCGATAAAATAAATACCAGTAATACACTTGGTAATTGTTGGCCTTGTGCCAAAACTAGAAACAATTATTTACAATAGAAGGGCGGTGGATTTACAGAATCGGTAGGGCGTCGACAACATGCTTTGTGGCATAGTGTTACGGCTCTTTATGTTCTGAGTTCAAATCCGTCCCAGGTTAGCTTTGCCTTTCATCATTACGGGGGTCGATAAAATATAGTGCCGGTAACGTACTGCGGTCAGTTTAATCGATTTTCCCCTTCCCTTCAAATTGCTGGCCTTGCGAACAAACTTACTTTAAGCTCAAATACATTTAAAACACCTACCTTGAACTAGCTTACTTTAAGCTCAAATACTTTTAAAACACCTACTTTGAACTAGCTTACTTTAAGCTCAAATACTTTTAAAACACCTACCTTGAACCAGATTACATTAAGCTCAAATACCTTTAAAACGCCTACCTTGGACTACCTTACTTTAAGCTCAAATACTTTTAAAACACCTACTTTGAACAAACTTACTTTAAGCTCAAATACTTTTAAAACACCTACTTTGAACTAGCTTACTTTAAGCTCAAATACTTTTAAAACACCTAATTTGAACTAGCTTACTTTAAGCTCAAATACTTTTAAAACACCTACTTTGAACTAGCTTACTTTAAGCTCAAATACTTTTAAAACACCTACCTTGAACCAGATTACATTAAGCTCAAATACCTTTAAAACGCCTACCTTGGACTACCTTACTTTAAGCTCAAATACTTTTAAAACACCTACTTTGAACAAACTTACTTTAAGCTCAAATACTTTTAAAACACCTACCTTGAACTAGATTACTTTAAGCTCAAATAGTTTTAAAACACCTACTTTGAACCAGATTACTTTAAGCTAACATACTTTCAAAACACCTATACTTCTAGAACAGGATTAATTCTTGCCAAACAATTAGAATCCCCACTCACTACTATCGGGGCAGAGTTAGCTAACCGCATGTGTGGGCCCCACGAAGTGGAATGGCTTTCCCAGCGGGTCTCCCTCGCCATCCTCTATATCAATGTCTTCTACTGTCGGTTGGGACTGCGAGGCAGACTGACCTTTGAATAGTGAGTGATAAATACAGATCACAACATTCCACAAAAATAACTAAAAATAACAAAACTAAATTATTGCCTCAAGTTAGCAAATAAAACTTTCTCTATTTTATCTGACCCTCAGACAAAGAGCATGACCACAAAATGTTAAATTTCGTTCACTTCTCACATCAACTGAATAGAAACTCCGAATACAAACATTTGTAATAACACTGACAACTACGCACAACCAACCTCTTCCTATCCTACTACACAAATATCTAAAACAAATGAAAATTAAAATTAATGACAGAAATATTTTCCCTTTAGCTGAAACAGCAAACTATAATAAATGACGACGAAATATACAAATATAGTTATTAGAAAGTTTGAATTCAATTACTATATAACGTTAGGTGATTAAGAAAAAACAACAACAGATTGGAATGGACCTCAGTCGGTTTCGACGATGAGTGCTCCAGTTGTTCGAAAAATCGGAACAGCCTGCACATGGAATTATCATTCTTTATATTTATTATGCCTACATATTTGCATATTATTATGCCTACATATTTGCATATTATTATTGTTTCTACTTTTGGCACAAAGCCAGAAATTATCCAATGCATTACTGGTACTTTATTTTATCGACCATTGAATGGCAGGGGCCGTAACTCTATGCGTCAAAGCATGGCGTCCGACCCTCTACCGATAATGCTAATACATATAATATCAAACGATTATTTGTAATATCTCTTTACCGAGTGTCAGTTGTCAAATTATAGCATGGACTTCTGATGAGAGTTTGGTTTGTCTTAATGATGTCATTTATATGGTATTTCACACTATTTCTCTCACTCCCTGAAACAGCTCTATAGAAATTGTCGGAATTTACTATCTTTATATAATTCCATTTACATGGTAACCAATTTCTTTTGTCAATATGTATTTATCTATCTATCTATATATATATATATATATACATATATATATATATATATATATATATATATATATACATATATATATATATATATATATACATATATATATATATATATATATATATATATATATATATACATATATATATATATATATACATATATATATATATATATATATATATATATATATATAAAGTAAGAATCGATCTTTTACCATCCTTATGTAAGTTCATTCATTTACTTTCAGATGTTCTTATGTCATTCCACCTATATATGTGTGTATATATATATATGTGTGTGTGTGTGTGTATATATATATATGTATGTATATATATATATATATATATATATATATATATATATATATATATATATATATATATATATATATACTTATTAGATATATATATATATATATATATATATATTATATATATATATGTATATTATATATCATATACGTGTATATACGAGCTCGTGTGTGTGTGTGTGTGTGTGTGTGTGTGTGTGTGTGTGTGTATGTGTGTGTGTGTGTGTGTGTGTGTGTGTGTGTGTGTGTGTGATTGCGTAGGTGTGTATATAAAATAATATACGTTGTCTACGGTTGGTGTGATATTTCCATTTACGTGAATGCATGTATGAACATGAGAGGAGAAAAAGGGAAGAAAAAAAGGAAGGGAAAAAAACAACAACTAATCAATGTTTATCGGAATTTGCTATTTACATTCAATAAATAATTAATGATATTTTATTGTTATCAATTTTCTAATAATCCAATAATACAAATATATATTCGGCAAATACTTATTTCTTTAGAAAAGCTGTTTGTTATGTTATATCATTCTGTGCGAATATCTTGTCTACTAAATAATAATAATAATGGTTTTAATGATTATAATGGTTTTTGATTTGGACACAAGGCCAGCAATTTGGGGGAGGGGAAAGTCGATTAAATCGACCCCAGTACGTTACTGGTACTTTATTTTATCGACCTCGTAAGGATGAAAGACAAAGTTAACCTTTGAACACAAAACGTAAAGGACCGTAACTCTGTATCGCAAAGTATGTTGTCCGACACTCTTCCGACACTGCCAATCCACAATGTAAAGGGTCGTAACTCTATGTCGCGAAGCAGAGTGTCCGACGCTCAACCAACACTGCCAATAATGGTTTCTTATATAGGCACAAGGCCAGCAATTTGGGGGGAAGGGAAAGTCGATTAAATCGACCCCAGTGCGTGACTGGTACTTTATTTTATCGACCCCGTAAGGATGGAAGGCAAAGTTAACCTCGGCGGGATTTGAACTAATAATAATACTAATAACTAAACCTGAATCTTTTAAGTGTTTCAGAAACTCTGTTTGCTTGAAACGACTAGGACATTACTGATCCCATGGATGACCACCATATCTATATTCAGTCCCCTAAGATCGTTATGTAGAAGGCCCTGCTTTCGAGACACCCTTAGGCCACGTGCAATTACACTGCCTATCTTGAGTGAGGCCATGTTCTATAATGATGATGAGGAAAATGAGAGAAAAGCCGCTTACCTCAATCATGTGTAAGAAGAGGGAGCGTAATAAAAATTTAGCCTTGAATAAATTCTTCTAATTAAATGCTGATAAATCTCCAATTTTAATTCGGTAAATTATTACATTTTAACTAATGATATTTTGAAATGTGTTACATTTGCCACTTTTCACTTCGTTTGCCTTTTAGAATATACCTCAACATTTCCAGTTAACCTGTTTTAATACTATAGAAAAGAAACATTGATCCCTCTCAGCCACGAAATAATTAAAATAATTTATAATGTTTCAAATTAATTACTTTTAAATATCGTGTGTGTGGCTGTTATAATAATTTCCATGCCATACTAATGTGAGAGGTTGAGAAAGA
>CAXHJY010000718.1:55000-99041 GCA_964016885.1 Eledone cirrhosa
ATATATATATATACGAAAAGAGTCAGGACCCCGACGATATATATATATATATATATATATATATATATATAGAGAGAGAGAGAGAGAGAGAGAGAGAGAGAGAGAGAGAGAGAGAGAGAGAGAGAGAGAGAGAGAGAATCGACCGCAGGTTCTATATTGGTGTTTTTATTTATCGACCTCGAGTAGATGAAATGTACAGTCGACCTCGGTGAGGTTTTAAGTCGTAGAATGCAGACAATGAGTTGAATTGAACCTTGCAAAGCATCTCTATCCGACGCTCTAACGATTCTGCTAATTTGCAGCATTTTCACCCATTTAAAGTAAAAATGAAATATTACTTATGTTATCGACAACGGTATAATAAGATTTAACGTCATTGAAAATATTTATTCAGTCGCTGGAAAAATAAAAATAATTCTTTCAAATTAAATGTAAAAGTTTATACAAATATTAATATGTGAGACAAGAAATTATTAATCCATCTTAAAGGATTTTTTTTTTTTTTTTATTAAATTCTTATTTTTGCTCCATTCTGTCAAATTAATCAAGAACTGGGTTTTAGTTTTTGCCATAAACTAGATGATTTTAGAAAATATTCCATATTTTCACACAAGAAATGAAACATAAATTTAGATAGTCATATTTATTGATATTTGAATTTAACTTCGAATATGTTATTTTTGGGGGGGGGGCAGGGAGGGTTAAATAAAATCGTTTAACAATTTTTAGCGTCTACAATCTAAAATCTATTTATTAGTACTTTACAAAGTTGAATTTCAAACGTGATAAAATGGTTATTTATAAAGACATGTGTCTCTAGACTTTTTTTTTTTTTATTTACACACGCATACACACAATGTATTTCCTATCGCAGAGTTCGATTCCAAGTCAGAACGTCCTCGGTTTTTATTTTACAGTTATTTAAGTTATTTCTCAAAATTTACCCCTGAATTTAATCCTTCCTGTATATTATTTGAACATATATGCCGAACATTTACAAGTCAATCCTTTTCTTCTTCTTCTTCTTCTTCTTCTTCTTCTTCTTCTTCTTCTTCTTCTTCTTCTTCTTCTTCTTCTTCTTCTTCTATGTGTTATGTAGGCAATGTCTTGGAATGTCATAGGACGCAATATGGTCGAATGGTTAAGAAGTCCCCTTTCGTACTGTGGCATTTTGAGCAATTGTCATTTATCATACACACATACATATATATATATATATATATATATATATATATATATATATATATATATATATATATATATATATATATGTATATATATATATTTCCATTTCTTATATTTTCTCATTCATGACTTCCTTTCCGAATGTTTATTGCCATAGAAACAACATATATGTAAATTGTGTTATTTTTTCGCTGTTATCGGTCATTAAACTACGGCCGTCGCCGGAGGACACCGGAAAATGCTTTCTTCTCAATCCAGGACTATTATAGATTATATTATTATTGTATATATATATATATATATGAAAAGAGTCAGGACCCCGACGTCTGAGCTCCAGCCGTTTCGACAGCTAGATCCGAACTCAGATCTAGCTGTCGAAATGGCCGGAGCTCAGCCGTCAGGGTCCTGACTCTTTTCATATATATATATATTACCCACTCTACTACCCGAAGCATCGAGTACTCAGGTGCGTTATGGTCCACCTGGTATCTTACCACACTTTCTTTATATATATATATATATATAAACAGAGAGAGAGAGAGAGAGAGAGAGAGAGAGGGGGGGTAGTACGCTGGAAGGTAATATCCGCAGTGGTAGAGCACTCAGTCCATGGGACGAGTTAGGTAGAAGTGGTTACACAACAGTTAGTTCACCATACCGAGAACTGTTCCGTAAAACCATGTCTATTACGAGCTGAGGCTCCGCTAAGGTGAAACAATTGTTCTCGGTATGGTGAACTAACTGTTGTGTAACCACTTCTATATATATATATATATATATATATATATATATTAGAAAGTGAGGTTTTTTTTACAAAATGAAAAATAACGGAGGTGTCCTACACGAGTGAAAGTATAAAGAAAAAAAGATGAAATCGAAAATGCAACTGGAGTCTTATTTTTAAAAAATATATATATTTTTATTTGGTTCCTTTACCGGTTTCGCAGTTCTTCTGCTTCTCAAAAGTAGAGTTGAGATGGAGTGTCTGAGAAAAACCACAGACCTTCCATCTCAACTCTACTTTTGAAAAGCAGAAGAACTGCGAAACCGGTAAAGGAACCAAATAAATATATATATATATTTTTAAATAAGACTCCAGTTGTGTTTTCGATTTCATCTTTTTTCTTTATATGTATATATACAAAAATAATATAATCTATAATAGTCCAGGATTTAGAAGAAAAATCTTCCGGTGTCCTATAGCCACAGATCAATGACCTAAAACAGCGAAAATATAACCCAATTTACATATATTTTGTTTCTATGGCAATAAACATTCGGAAAGGAAGACGCGAATGAGAAAATATAAGAAATGGTAATAAACTAATTATAAAACAAATATGGTTATGTCATCAAAGAAATACGTCTTCGTTCCCTTGACGACATACAGGAGAGGAAATGCAATGCTACAGGGAAGCAAATGAACATTAAATACATAATAATTTGTATTAAAAAAAATATATATATATAATTTTGCTTAAATTTAAATTTTATTGTGAAAATTTGAATTCAAAAGAAAAATTGAAATAGACAGCGCACTATGCCAAGAATAAACTATGTAAAAACACTTCTGTTTCTAGATGGCTAAACATACATACATACACACATACATATATTCCATTTGGCCCCAGGAGATGATTTCACCCTTCAACAAGTTCTTCAGACAGTCTTTCTTTACTTCACCTAGTCATGGTGGCATGTCAACGAGAAATTCCCCTGGTATAGCAAGTCAAAACCGACCTAGGTTTCTGGGAATCAGAATATGTTTTTTGTACTGTCGATTTTCATGATGTACACAGTGGAGAATAATAGGACTATTTTTTTTTCTGAAGCTAAAAATATTTGTGAATAAAAAATATCCTTGTGTATAAGACAACTTAACTATATGACCCTGGGTTATAACAATGTCTATGTAATGTTTTAATTTTTTTGTAAACGTGTTGCAAAAAAGGAGAGACGGTTAGCACTCCCCTTGACAAGAACGGAAGAGATCATATGATCTTTCTAACACATATGGGCATTGCTCTGCTACTTCAGTCAAGGGCGGTGCCCCAGCATGGCCTCAGTGGGATGGCTGGAACAGGTAAAAGAGTAAAAGAGTTTGTGTCATGCCATCCATAAAAACCTCCATCACACACATATATTTTACTATAATATTCACTTACTCATAACGCTAAAGACATAAGACAATCGAATGTTTAACATTTTGTGTAGAAGCTGGCTTAAACCGAATGTTTAATATTTTGTTCAGAAGCGGGCTTATCCCATTCTAACCGAATTTTTATCATTTTGTGTAGAAAGGGGCTTATCCTTTTCCAGTTTCAAAAATGTGAGACGAACGACATACAATTACGGTGATTCCAAAATTGATAAATATTATCAATATATTGAATAAAAGTTATAAACACTTGTTACCAACACCTATTTGTAATCTAGCCATTTGAAATTACCATTTGTAAACTTAGTAAAAAAATATCATGAACTCGTGTATAGGACGACCTCCTTCTTTGCCCTTAATTTTAGTTTGGGAATTTTCACGTCATACATGAAAAAATTAGAGTACATATTCTTGAATAAATGATGAATAAACCGATTTTTTTTTAAATGATTTCTTAATAATCTTTATCGCATTCAGATATTTCAGAACGATAAAGCACGTCCTTTGGGAAAGATGCCATCTGCAGATGCTTGTTAAATAGGTTTGCAAAAGTAAACAACATCACTCCTGAACTAGTAGTCCTGCATCAAACAAGGTAAGGAAATTATTTAGCAGAAATGTATTATGAATTTAATAATTTATTACGTATTTAGGACCTTAATTCCTGGTGGAGTCATAGTGGAGCAGTTATGTCATAAGACGTTTCATAAGTTGTGTCATAAGACTTGTTTTGGTCGTTTTAAATTTTGGGTGGAGTCTATTCATTTCCAGGCTGGAAATGAATAATTCCCACTGCCGACTGCTTTTCCGGAGAAATAACGAGTAAGGGTGAAAGTAAGGAAGAGATATAGACAAGACATCGACTCGCACTATTGAACTTGTACATATTTATCTAAGGAATGAAAAGCAATGATGATCCCGGTGTGATTTGAACACCCGTCACAAAGATCCGGAAGAAATAACACACAGCATTCTATCCAACGTTCTAACGTCTCTCCCTATCTATTTCCCTTATGTAGCATTGTCGTGACTTAGTGGCTAGGGTGTTCAGCTCACGATCGTAAAGCCGTGAGTTCGATTCCCATACAGAGCAGTGAGTTGTATCCTTGGTCAAGATACTTTATTTAACGTTGCTCCACCGACTCATTTGCAAGAAATTAGTTGTACTAGTAATTTAAAGGGTCGAACTTATCAAACACTCTACCATGCTGAATCTCCCTGAAAAATACCTTATGGAATGCTCAGCCACTTGCACATATGCCTTTGATAATATGAAGCAATTGAGATCCAACAACACATACATGGAGACACACTCATCTCTGTTCTGCAAATTAATTATTTTAATCAACATAACCTCCTAATTATTATTTTATAATGTATATGTGGATAATTCAGCTCTTAAGTTGTGCGTTCAAATCCGCTTCACTTGTTTTATTATATTTCTTGATTGTGGACTGAAATGGACTGGGCTTGGACTGAAATGGACAGGACTTTAAATCCATTCCAAGCATCCAGACATGGATTTTGAGACTGCTGACTGCTGAGGACCAGTCACTTGTTTTCACTGCTCAGCTTAGATGACACTAACAGAATTCTGTGTAGTGAGGGCCAGAGGTGTGTTTTCACTGCTCAGTTAAGGTGACACTGACTAACAGAATTCTGTGTACTGAGGGCCAGTTGTCTATTTTACTTCTCAGCCATGGCAACACTAACTAAAAAGTTTTTTAACATAACAATAAGTTAAAACCACTTCTCACCTCAGCTTAGAATCGAGCTCGGTGTCTATTAACAGTTAACCAACAAACTTTTAAAATGCTGGTAATGCCAAATTCAGTGAATTTGGCATTAAAGGGGCCTTCTGTCTTCCGTTTTCTTTGTCCTCTCTAGCACTGAGTAACCCAGATTCTCTCAAGCGTCTGAAAGAGAACCATCCACGAGCCCTCTCCGGATGACCAGTTACACAGGCCCGAACCACCAGAATACTTTAGACCGATTTACACCACTGATATCATGTTAAAATTGTTTATTGTTTCGGTTTTTTTTTTCAGAAACAGCAATGAAGGTCATTTTTATAATGTTGTTGGTAGTGTTGCCCTTGGCAATTGCTACATATATACCAACTGCTGAGGATGTTGATAAAAGAATATCGTGTATGTTATTTACATTTCATTTCAATTTTAACACGCTTTTTTATGGGTGTTGTTTCGGTTATCTGTACTCGGAGTTCGAATTCAACAGGGACCAAATCTACCATTGAGGTCCATAATTAAAGTACCATTCTAGTAGTAGAAGTTGATTCTCTCTCTCGCCCTTCTTCTCTCTGCATATATATATATATATATATATATATATATATATATATATATATATATATATATATATACACATATATATACACACATATATATATGCACGTATCGGTTTACCGAACATTTATTATAATGCTCGGTTTGTTTCTTTGTAAACAAACAAACAGCCCCAATTACGTCGTACAGTGTTTAGGCAACCACGTCACCTTTTTGTTCAACACTGACACAAGAACGATGTCCTAGTTTCAAGCTTATTAGCTATCGTCAGCATCGTATACCTTCCTGCCAGATGGTTGAACGTCTGAAATATATACTTTCCTTATGCATATTAACGGCTGAGCAGAATGGATGTAGTAAAAACCAGATAGACCATTACCGAGGTCCTGAATCCTTCATATAACTATATATATATATATATAGCTACCCCTATGACTGTTGGACCGATAAAATAAAGTACCAGTAATGCACTGGGTAATTGCTGGCCTTGTGCCTAAAGTAGAAACAATTATATATATCATCATCATCATCATCATCATCATCAACGTTTAACGTCCGTGTTCCACGCTTGCATGGGTTTGGACGGGGGTAGTCCCACTTGAGGCAAGAGTGATTGTCTTGCTCGCATAGGACTGTCTGGCAGGTTTTCTACAGTTGGATGCCCTTCCTAACACCAACCACATTTACAGTGTGGGTCTGGGAGGTTTTTACCGTGTTGCCTACACGGCCACATTACAGCGTGGACTGTGTGTTTTTTTGTCGTGACACCTACACGATCTCATTTGTTTCGGCCTCGATGGCGCGGCACCAACATAACTTTACATAGAACGGGGTGGGGTGGATGGGGTGGGGATGGGGGTGGTGGGACGGGGTGTATTTTGTTAGAGATGCCTACTGGCTGGAGTAGGTTTTACTATATATTTAGGTAAGGCGGGTCTTCTCTGTTACTGAGTACCGCCAAAGGTCTCGGTCCAGTGACATTGTCTTGGAGAGGTGTAAGTGTGTGATGTCGGAGTTTATCAGCTCGTCCCAGGTTTTTCTAGGTCTGCCTATTCCGTGACTACCGTCTATCTTTATTGCCCTGCACTTTGTTATACAGCTATCGACTTTCATGCGCATCACGTGTCCATACCAACGTAGCCTTCTCTCGAGTAAACAACATCTGATCCCTCTTATCTCTAATTTTTTCCTTAGTTCGTTTATGCTTTGCCGTTCACGTATATTACTGTTACACATCCAGCGGAGCATGCAAGCTTCGTTCCTCTCTAGTCTGCGTATATCCTCTGCACACAATGCCCAGGTCTCACTGCCATGCAGCATTGCTGTTCGCATGCAGGCATCGTACAACCTGCCTTTCATTTTTAGGGAGAACCCTTTAGCAGCTAATAGTGGTATAAGCTCTCTGAACTTTTTCCAACCAGTTCTGACTCTAGCTACAGTACTTTCAGAGCACCCTCCCCCACTGCTGATTTTATCGCCCAGGTAACGGAAGCTGTCCACTATTTCTATAGAACCCTCTGCGCAATTGAAAGAGCTAGTATTTTGTGGGCACTTGCTGCTACTTATTGCACCAGAACACCGGCCACATGTAAAATCTATGTTCTTAGTTAGCTTACCTGTGATCCCACTACATCTTTTATGCACCCATACTTTGCATTTAGGACATAAAATGGAGTTTCTACCTACGCCTTTCCTACACACCGAGCACGACCATTTCCCAGAAGGGACCGCCGCCTTGTTTTCTTTCCTACAAACTAGTACTTTGGTCTTAGCCAGGTTAATTTTAAGTCCTTTTGACTCTAGGCCGTGCTTCCATGTTTGGAATTTCTTCTCTAGCTCGGCCATTGATTCCGCTATCAGTGTCAGGTCGTCTGCGTATAGGAGTTCCCATGGGCAGCCTGTCTTGAACTCCTCTGTTATAGCCTGAAGGGCAATAATAAATAGTAGGGGGCTGAGAACAGAGCCCTGATGGACGCCAACTTTTACGCTAAACTCTTCACTATATTCGTTGTTAATTCTAACCTTGCTGACTGTTTCTTTATACATGGCTTGTATAGCCCTCACAAGCCATTCGTCAACGCCTAGTTTTCTAAGAGCCCACCAGATAATGGAGCGGAGGACTCTGTCGAAGGCTTTCTCCAAGTCGACAAAAGCTAAGTAGAGGGGTTTACCTTTAGCTAGGTACTTCTCCTGTAGTTGTCGTACTATGAAAAGAGCGTCTGTGGTACTTTTGCCTGACACAAACCCGAACTGCATTTCATCTAGGTCAATTCTCTCTCTGATTAGTTGCGCTATTACTTTTTCCGTGACCTTCATGACCTGGTCGATTAATTTAATGCCTCTATAGTTACTCCTATCTAGGGCGTCTCCTTTACCCTTATAACAGTTAACGATGATGCTGCTATGCCAGTCCTTCGGAACAACCCCATTCTGTACGACTTGGTTAACTATGCGGGTGACCATGGTGTGTCCCACCGTGCCAGATGCCTTCAGCATCTCAGCAACTATTTCCGAAGGCCCAGCCGCCTTACCCGTCTTCATATCCTTGATTGCCTTACTTATTATACTCCCCTCGACTAACACTGCTGGTCCCTCTATTGGGTCGATATGGGGGAGACTGTCTTTCTCATATATATATATATATATATATATATATATATATATATACGATATTAACAAATGGAAACTATATTTATAAAACCATATTTATTTCATTATACATATTTCAAGGGCACCAAGTTAAATTATGGTGTGCTTTCATCAGATAAAATATAATATAGAGCAGTTTTATAAATAAATATTAACATACCCTTAAAGAATGCAACCATTACTGTTGGAAGCTCCCGGATATATATATATATTTATATATATCCGGGAGCTTCCAACAGTAATGGTTGCAAGGAAATGTGGTAAGGAACCAGGTGGACCATAACGCACCAAAGTACTCAATACTTAGGGTAGTAGAGTGGGTAATAGGAACGAGTAGGACCCCGACGGCTGAGCTCAAGCCGTTTCGACGGCTAATTCTGGACTGAATAAGCCGTCGAAACGGCTTGAGCTCAGCCGTCGGGGTCCTACTCGTTCCTATATATATATATATATATATATATATATATATATACAGCTCAAACTTTCCGCACACAATTCCCAATGAACAGTTCACTCTTCTACTCGTGTGCCAATAATACACTTCATGTACTATGTGAAACACAGTTTGTCCTGTTACTCCATACTATTTGAGCAATGGAAACTCTCCTCTTTGGTCAATATTGAACTTCACATAGTTATTTTGTAATGCCTGGTCATGGGTTGCACGGATCAACGCTTCTGTTCCAACCTTCAAGTATGACTTCTTCAACCAGGCACAACTTTTTCTTTGTCTATCCTATCACCATGTTGATCTTTTTTCGAGAGTGGTGAACTGGTGGGATCGGTAGAGTATCGGATAACATGTTTTGTGGTATATATTTACCTCCGTTTACTTTCTGAGTTCAAATCCCATCGAGGTTAGCTTATCCCTTTATCCTTATGGGAATGATAAAATAAAGTACCAGTAATTCCCTGGAGTTAGTTTAATGAACGTGATCATTTTAATATCACAATAAAGTCCATTGCCTCAATTCTCCTTCTTCTCTTCCTCTTTCTCCTTCTTAACTCTAGTATTTCTTGTTTCTTTGTTTTTAAGTTGGCGAAATTGTTGAAACCCTCAAATCTCTAGATTTATCCAGTGGCTGTGTCGGTGTTTGTGAAAATTTAGTCGATGGAATTTGGGAATTTCTTTGTTCCGGAGCTTGTAGATTGTAAGTAAAAAAATATTTTGCAAATAATATATTTACCCACTTTCTGTTACCTGTTTCTTCTTTGTCTTCTTCTCTTTGCCCACACATTCCTGAGAGGTTGTCCTGGGTATGACATTAAACTACATCCAGTGGCAAGGCTCCAGTTCGGGAGTTCAGGAGCTGTGGGGAATGTGTAGTTACCCTTTATTAGTTGTCATAACTCCCAGATCTGCTCTGGCCCGGAGTAGTAAGTAGTACCTGTTAGGGCCGCATTTATGGGTTAAATAACTACCTTATTCGAGTGGCGCCGGTAAGGTATTATCAGCCATTGAAGAAAAGAATTCCTGAGAAGATCATGGGGACAGTCCTCAAACATTCCTTCGAGCAGATCCTGTCAGAAGCAGCCATCGCCAACTGAACCGGCTGGATCCGCAAGCAAGACCAGCCAAACCGATGGATGTTATCCAACCATCTAGCTCAGGGGTCTCCTCCTGGGTCTTCTTCGGTTGGTTTGGCCCATAAAATCTGTCCAGTGAGTCTTTCCTAAGATCTTCTAACCACATGCCCATAGCATCAGAGCTGTGATCTCTCAATTCTGTTATTTCTAGTAAATTAGAAATAAAAATGAAGGCGTATGACTTAGTGGCTATAGCATTGGGCTTACACTCCGGATCATATATCGCAAATTACCTTCAGTCAAAGATTCTTTCTTAAACAAAACTATCATATTTACTTACATTTAATAACATGTATAAAATACAATTATAGATAATATTATTTAAACACCATTTTCTTATCTTATGAAGACGCGTGTCTTTGTTGTCAGGGGTCATTGGACTCACGAATGAAGGTCAATAATTTTGGGATAGACAGCATGATGTGTTGTTGAACAAATTAATTAAAGATAGTATCAGCAATGGAAAATTCAAAGAAAGACTGTTTACTTGATCCAATCCGACAATCAACTCTTTTACTTCTGCCAAGAGTTGCAGCAATTAGATAGCATCAATATCAACAGATCAATGGAAACATTGTTTCTTTGGTCCGAACTGATAATTGACTCCTTTTCTTCTACCAAGAGTTGCAACCGGCAGACACAATCAGCAATAAACTGCCTAATGGAAACATTATTTATTTGATTTAATCTGACAATTACCTCCTTACATCTCGACTGATCAGCAGACAGTTATAGCAATGAATAAACCAATGGAAACATTGTTTCCTTGGTCCGATCAGACAATCACCTCCTTTCCTCTCTGCTGCCAGGAATTGTGATCGACACACAGTTACAGCAAAGGTGTAAGCGCATGGCTTAGTGGTTAGAGCATTGGGCTTGCAATCGAAAGGCTGTGAGTTCAATTCTCGGACCGGGTGATGTTTCGTTTCCTTGAGCAAGATACTTTATTTCACGTTGCTCCAGTTTAATCAGCTGTAGAAATGAGATGATCGGGACTGGGGTCCCTATCATTAAAATCACCCAAGACACTTCAAACGAGATATACCTTGGAGGATGCCAGCTAAACCTGCATAGGTGTGAGCTGTAACATACATACATACATACATACATACATACATACATACATACATACATACATACATACATACATACATACATACATGGTGGCTGCCAACTCGCTTTCGAGTACGGCCACTACTTTATATCCATGTAGGAGAACCCCTACCGATGCGCTGAACGAGTGTGACTTTTTAGTCCAGCCAGCGACTTGAAAACTCTGGTACAAACACTACACTTGTGACAATTATTGACACATAGTGCTGGGCCCATGGTACCATGTGACGACAAGTGCAGAGAGATCTCCAGATATAGAGCAATGCCTGTGCTGTGAAGCTTTTATAGTGAGCAAAGGCACTGCACAAAGTCAATCCCACTCTCTTAAACAAGATGATATTTACCAAAAAGAAGAACAAGTCAATATCATTGGATACCATCAGGGTTGTAGCTGTTATATCAGAGTTTTCCTTCTCCTAGAATTCTGCCTTGACAAAGGCTAAGGGGTCATCTCTCCCAGTGATTTTGGATGGCCATTGACTCTTAAGAGCTCCTTCGCCCTTTGACAGGTTTTGTTTTTAGTCCTGCAGGATGTCCAAAGTCACCCTCCTCACCAAGAAACCTTGGTGGGGTTGCCAGTTTAGTCGCCAACGACCCGACCATGAGACAGGTTGTACTGGGATACATGTTACCAGTAGCACCAACTGGTGACCTGACATACATACATACATACATACATGATGATGGCTGCCCCCTCGTTATCGAGTATGGCCATTGCACAAAAAAAAAAAAAAAAAAAAAAAAAAAATAATAATAATAATAATAATAATAATAATAATAGCAATAATAATAATAACGACAACAACAATAATAATATACATATTCATATATATATACACACACACGCACGCACATAAGCATATCTACACACACACACACACACACACACAAACACACGATAGCAACTAACAGTGCTGCGATCGAATGTGGCTTTTTAGCCCAGCCAATGATCTAAAATGTCTTGCACAGAGTCGGCAACCAAAACATTTACTGGGAATAGTCGGCTGTGGTTGGAGTTCGTGTACTTTTGCATGTCGCTTGAGTCCTCCTGCTGATTTACATTCTCTACCACATGTTTGGCAAGCATGATGAGTAGCATCTCCAACAGCAGCCTGGTAGTCAACCACTGGTCTTACTTTATGACTGCGAAGATGACTTTCGAGTCCAGCTTTGCTTAGGCAGAGTCTCGCACAGACGCTGCATGTCAGAAACATAGGAGGACCCTCGCCGTCTGGAAGTGCAACAGCAATACCCTTCCTCACGTCCCGCTTTACTTTCTCGTGTGCGATTCGAGATGCCTCAAAGGCAACTTTTCCCTCATATACAGTCTTTCTCCATTTATTACGATCAGCAGCAATATTTTCCCATGTATCAGCAGAGATGTTAGCGTCTTTCAGAGAGGCCTTCAAGGAATCCTTATACCTCTTTTTTGGTTTATGTGGCGGTCGTTTTCCTTTAACCAACTCTCCATAGAAGAGTTGTTTTGGTATTCTAGAATCCTTCATCCTGGCAAGGTGACCACTCCAACGGAGTCGCTGCTTAAGCACAAGAGCTTCTATACTGTCACACATAGAGCTTTCCAAAATCTCGACATCACTGATGTGGTCCCTCCAGCGAACGCCATGTATCCGTCTGAGACACATCTGATGGAAACGCTCCAATTGCTTAAGGTGGCGTCGATATGTGACCCAGGTCTCGCAGGCATAAAGAAGACAAGAGAGTACACATGCCCTGTACACCTTTACCTTTGTCCTCCTGCATATGTCTCGCCGACCCCAGAGTCGCCTTTCTAGCTTTCCGAAAGCATCACTTGCTTTCCTAATCCTAAGTGAGATTTCACCGTCAAGGTTGCCGTATCGATTGACAGTGCTTCCCAGGTAGACAAACTGATCAACCACTCCAAGTCGTTTGCCATACACATACATACATACATATATACATACATACATACATACATACATATACATATAGCAATGAATAAACCAATGCAAACATTGTTTCCTTGGTCCTATCTGACAATTGCCACCTATTGTTTCTTCTTTCCAGAGTTGTGACCAGTAGATAATATTAATATAGACAGATCAATCTAAGCATTGTTTCCTTGGTCCGAGCAACTCCTTTACTTTTCCTTAGTTTTCAATTAATGTTATCGTTTCCATATTAAATATATTTCATTCTTCTATTTCTCTTCAATTATTACAGAGCTCTGGGGAAATAAATATTTCTGAAGAACTAAATGGAAGATTGCAGTAAAGAAATAAAAGAGTAACAAAATATTTTATTTGGTTAACCTGTTTCTGTTGTGTTTTATTAACAAATATTATTTCAATAACCTCTTTTATGGTTTCTACTTATTCACAGATACTAATTCTTTAATATATAATACATATGAAAATGAGAAATTTCATCACTAAAACAACTGTTAAACAGCTAAATACTGTCAAAAACAGCTACGGGCAAAAATGTCTCACAAGACAGGGATCAGCTGTTTCTTTCCATCAATATCCTTCCCCTTGTCCTCTTCCTCTTTCAATCTTTTCTATATTTCATCTGCCGGTCACCCACCTTGTGGGTTGTCTCTGTTGTTCGTATATACATATATATATATATTATATATATAGGCAAAGTCAACCTCGGCGGGATCTGGGTTCAAATCCCGCCGAGGTTGACTTTGCCTTTCATCCTTACGGGGTCGATATAATAAAATACCAGTAATCCACTGGGTAATTGCTGGCCTTGTGCCTAAAGTATAAAACAATTATATATATATATATATATATATATAGAGAGAGAGAGAGAGAGAGAGGGGGGGGGGGGCAGTGGAAGTAATATCCGTAGTGGTAGAGCACTCAATCCATGGGTTGAGTTTGGTAGAAGTAGTAACACAACAGTTAGTTCACTGAAGATCCGCTAAGGTGAAACAATTGTTCTCGGTATGGTGAACTAACTGTTGTGTTTCTACTTCTCTCTCTCTCTCTCTCTCTCTCTATATATATATATATATATATATATATATATATATATATATATATATATATATATATATATATATATATATATATATATATATATATATATATATATACATATATATATATATATATATTTAACGAAGGAACTGTGGTAAGGAACCAGATAGACCATAAGGCACCAGACTACACAATACTTAGGGTAGTAGAGTGGGTAATAGGAAAAAGTATGGCCCCGATGGCAAAGCTGAAGCCGAACTTGTCAAGTGGTACTTCCTTATATAAGGAAGTACCCCTTCACAAGTTCGGCTATTTATTTACCAGGCTAAAAATTCTAATTTAGTCCAGAAATAGCCGTCGAAACGGCTTGAGCTCTGCCGTCGGAGCCATACTTTTTCCTCTATATATATATATATATATATATATATATATATATATATATATATATGGTGGCTGCCCACTCGTTTTCGAGTACGGCCACTACTTTATATCCATGTAGGAGAACCCCTACCGAAGCGCTGAGCGAGTGTGTCTTTTTAGTCCAGCCAGCGACTTGAAAACTCTGGTACAAACACTACACTTGTGACAATTATTGACACATAGTGCTGGGCCCATGGTACCATGTGACGACAAGTGCAGAGAGATCTCACTTGTTGTATATATATATATATATATATATATATATATATATATATATATATATATACATAATCAATGGCCACTGGTCTCTGAGGTTTTTTTGACAATCGCTGTGTTTGACAAAATTCAGCTGTTTTAACCACTGTTCTAATGATGAGTTTTCTCATTTTCTATGTATTCAAATACAATTGCGCTTCGTCTCGATCAGAGACAATATCGGGGTTTTATTGTTGTTTTTTTGGCGGGGGGGGGGGTCATTTATCTTGAATATATTCATCAGTTGTATATTGGGGTGGCTTAGAGTTTGACGTCAGTCTTACAATATACACCGATATTTGGGAGACCCAACTACAGAAACAAATATTTGGATAGATCATTGGTGTTGTATCCTGAATTTAGTGGGGGGGAGGGGGGGCAGATCACAGCCATCACTAGGTCTGTTTGGAAAGATGTTATGCTACAATTCGCCATGTGCCCCCTAAAATATGCATGGATTCAAATGGGAATCACTTGGAACTCTACCCCTCTCTCTCTCTCTCTCTCTCTCTTACTCTCTCTCACTCTCTCTCTCACTCTCTCTTTCCACACATACACACACACACATATATATATATATATACATACATATATACACATATACAGGGTGGCCAAAAAACATTCATACACACTTTAATTACCTGCACAGGCATTTTTAGAGGACAACCTGTATATATATATATATATATATATATATATATATATAGGTTGTGTGTGTGTGTGTGTGTGTGTGTGTGTGTGTGTGTGTGTGTGTGTGTGTGTGTGAGTGAGTGAGTGAGTGTGTGTGTGTGTGTGTGTGTGTGTGTGTGTGTGTGTGTGTGTGTGTGTGTGTGTGTGTGTGTGTGTGTGTGTGTGTGTGTGTGTGTGTGTGTGTGTGAGAGAGAGAGAGAGATTGAGATTGGCTAAAACAACGCCGTGTTGCAACATGGCTGCCGTCTACTGACTGTAATCAGCAAAATAAGAATATGATATTTGGTAAACAAAATCTGACACGGTACCAAATTCAAGGGAGGCAACCAAACTTTTACAGAGTTCTTTCCCATAGATAACATATTTTATGCCATTTTTCATACACAAGATTAACATATTCCTTACACGTTAAATTTTCTTTGGCTTGGAAAATACTCCATTTTACTAATCAAAATTATGATTTGTAATCAAGTAATTTCAAATATGTTTTCATTCCCTTTGTTTTGGCTAACTAAATCTAAGCCAGATTTTTTTGTTTATTCTTTCTTCCTATCTCTTGGTACGGTGTGGAGGTTGGCATGTGTCATTATGTTGTCTATACCTTTATTATGATGGCGACCCTAAATACGCCTCTCTTTCTACGACATAAAGTGTTTATAATTATCTAAAACACTCCCGTCGTGGCTCTTTGTAAGAGGCTTTGTTAAATTATTAACCAGCTTAATAGTAAGGAAATTGGTTATATTATTAAATTAACCGGGCGGTGGATTGGAAGTATCTGTAGAGGGCTGGAGGATATGCCTTGCACCATAGAGTTACGCCCCTTTCCATTCTGAGTTCAAATCCCGCCGAGGTTAACTTTGCCTTTCATCCTTACGGGTCGATAAAATAAAATACCAGTAATCCACTGGGTAATTGCTGGCCTTGTGCCAAAAGTAGAAACTATTATTAAATTAACGGGGCAGTGGATTGGCAGTATCGGAGGAGGGTTGGAGGCCATGATTTGCAGCATAGAGTTACGGCCATTTACGGTCTGAGTTCAAATCTCGTTTATCCATTAACTCGGACCCCAAAGGCCACGGTCCTTCACACTAACTTAATTGTTTCTACATTTTGAACAAGACCAGCAATTTGAAAGGGAGGGTATAGTCGATTATATCGACTCCACTGCGTTACTGGTACTTTATTCATCGACCATGTAAGGATGAAAGGCAAAGCTTGACTCAGAATATAAATTGCAATAATTCTATGGTGCAAAGCATGGCGTCCGACGCTCTACCGATACTTCCAATCCACCGCCATAGTTCATACACAGTACATTACTGGTACTTTGTTTTATCGATCCCATAAGGATGAAAGGCAAAGTTAACCTCAGCGGGATTTGAACTCGGTCCGTAAAGGGACGTAACTGTGCTGCAAAGCATTGCGTCCGACCCTCTCCCGATACTGCCAATCCACCACCTATAGATCTAAAAATAGTGACACTATAGTTGATTGCTGTGTATTTGAGTTAGCAACAAATAGTATTATGTAAATGCTATTGTTTATATTTGAAAACATATTATGGCGTTCAGAACAGGAAATGTCACGTGTGTTCTCTTGTTGGCTCAGGCACTGAAAACTGTGGATAGCTGCTTACACAATAAGTTGAAATATAATGACAGGAAAAAGAAAGTTTATTTTTGCTGAATGTGACATCTCTCTCTCTCTCTCTCTCTCTCTATATATATATATATATATATATATATATATATATATATATATATATATATATATATATATATATATATATATATATATATATATATATATATATAGGAGGTGAGTTTTATTGTAGTACAATAAAGCAATGCAGATATCGGATAGGAAGCACTCTACAGTTTGTAGGACTGAAGTATACATAATATATAAGATCAAAAGATGGTTAAAGGAGTTCCATGTATTTTATTATGCGCATTTCAAAAACAAACATCATCATGCAATAATATTTGTGTTTTCATCAGATAAAACAGGAGAACATGATATGAAGGCTAAAAAACACTTGTGGATAGTGCAGTTTTAAATCAACATATCAACATATATGTTGATTTAAAACTGCACTATCCACAAGTGTTTTTTAGCCTTCATATCATGTTCTCCTGTTTTATCTGATGAAAACACAAATATTATTGCATGATGATGTTTGTTTTTGAAATGCGCATAATAAAATACATGGAACTCCTTTAACCATCTTTTTATCTTATATATATATATATATATATATATATATATATATATATATATATATATATATATATATATATATATATATATATATATGTGTGTGTGTGTGTGTGTGTGTGCGTGTGTGTATGTGTGTATATAAATATGT
Source organism: Eledone cirrhosa (assembly GCA_964016885.1). Classification (NCBI taxonomy): domain Eukaryota; kingdom Metazoa; phylum Mollusca; class Cephalopoda; order Octopoda; family Eledonidae; genus Eledone; species Eledone cirrhosa. The sequence continues at coordinate 72,704 of CAXHJY010000718.1, forward strand.
GTGTTTATATGAGTGTGGGTGTGTATTTACACACACACACATATATATATATATATGGAGAATAGGGTGGCTGTATAGTTGCTAGTTAAGGTAGGCTTAAAATCAAGAAGAAAGCAAGAACGGAGGGCGGGGGGGTCCTCATCAGTTGTCTACTGGGTGTCTCGGATATTTCAACACTTTAAAGACAATATATCTACTCCCAGCGCGTTCAATAACCGGGTAAGTTATTGGGAAAACGGAGGAGAGATGGAAGGAAAATAGAATGGAAAAGGGAAAAAAAGGGAAGAAAAGAGAAAAACAGTGAAAAAAATAACAAACCGGAGAATGTGCGAATATATATATATATATATATAAATATATATATATATATATATATATATTCGCACATTCTAGTAACATGTAAATAAACAAATAAATAAACAAATAAAAACATACACAGACACCCGGATGTAACAGATGCGCAAACAAAGCACACAACACACATAAAAACAAGATGGCGTAGGACAGAACAAAGGAGAGGCACAAAACAAAGAGAAGAATCCCCAGTCACTGAAGAGATCACAGAATGTGTGACGAAAGAACTTTGACAATATATGAACAACCGTCAGGTTGTGGAACCAACCAACCAAGCGGAAATTTATAAATTCTTAAATTTATAAATTTAATTTATAATAAATTGGAGTGAAAGCAACTGGTGCGTGTGTTTCTAATTGTCAACATGACCCTCCCAAACTATAACAATATATATATATATATATATATGAATAAATTTAGTCCTTCATCAGTGATCTTCCAGCCTTCATTGGTATTTCATCGCATTAAAGACCATATACCTCTGGTTGGTGCGAGCAACGGCTAAAGAAAGCCGTTGGGACACGTAAATAGGAGGAACGAGCGAGACAGACATATATATATATATATATATATATATATATATATATATCCGGGAGCTTCCAACAGTAATGCATTTTTTATGGGTATGTCAATATTTATCTATAAAACTGCTCTATATTATATTTTATCTGATGAAAGCACACTATAATTTAACTTGATGTCCTTGAAATATGTATAATGAAATAAATATGGTTTTATAAATATAGTTTCCATTTGTTAATATCGTATATATATATATATATATATATATATATATATATATATATATATATATGTAGGAGGTGAGTTTTATTGTAGTACAATAAAGCAATGCAGATATCGGATAAGAAGCACTCTACAGTTTGTAGGACTGGAGTATGCATAATATAAGATCAAAAGATGGTTAAAGGAGTTCCATGTATTTTATTATGCGCATTTCAAAAACAAACATCATCATGCAATAATATTTGTGTTTTCATCAGATAAAACAGGAGAACATATGAAGGCTAAAAAACACTTGTGGATAGTGCAGTTTTAAATCTACATATGAAAAGTGGTTTTAGATTGATGTGTGATATTGGGAAAAATATTTTATTTAGAGAGGGGGGGAGTGGAAAGGATGAAAAAGGGGGAGGAGATGAGAGGGAGAGATGGGTGATAGAGAGAAAGAGATAGCTTTTATAACTGAGAGGAGATATACTGTCCCACACAGAGAGGTTGAAAACCGTTGGAAGATAATGTATAAACCCCAAAAAAATGTTTGAAAATCAACGAAAGGAGGATATGTGCGAGGAAAAAGTATTTTATTTAAGGAGGGGGGCTGGAAAGGATGAAAAAAAGGGGGAGGAGATGAGAGTGAAGGTGGAGAGGGAGAGATGGGCGATAGAGAGAAAGAGATAGTTTTTATAACTGAGAGAAAGATACATTGCCTTACACAGAGAGGTTGAGAAACCGTTGGAAGATAATGTATAAATTAAAGGAATTTGAAAATTAACGAAGAGAATTTATGTATGAAGATAGAGAGAAGAAATAATAATTGTGGATGAATATTCTAACGTCAAAAAAAGGGTATGTTGTGGCAATTTCAAAATTAACGAAGAGAAAAATTATTAAGGTTTGTGTGTAGAAGGATTTGAGAAAAATAATGTGAAGTTAAAGTTTGTATATTGGAGGAATTGATAATATATGCGAATAGAGTTAATATGTATTAAGAATGAGTTCGTTGATATCACACATCAATCTAAAACCACTTTTCATATGTAGATTTAAAACTGCACTATCCACAAGTGTTTTTTAGCCTTCATATCATGTTCTCCTGTTTTATCTGATGAAAACACAAATATTATTGCATGATGATGTTTGTTTTTGAAATGCGCATAATAAAATACATGGAACTCCTTTAACCATCTTTTGATCTTATATTATATATATATATATATATATATATATATATATATATATCTAAGGCGGGTAAAATTCCCGAGATCTATGGACGAGTCCTCTCCAGCGGTCTCTGTCCCTCATTATCGCTGCCATATCCTCCATCTCCAACAGACCAGTGTCTGTCCTTAGGGCATCAACATATGTTAACCTTGGTCTTCCTCTTCTAGTGTGTCCATGTAGGGGCTCCCAAAGGAGCACTGAGTTAACATATATATATATATAAGTAAGGGGCTGTTAAACCCACTTAAAAGGGAGCTGTAACAACAACACGTAGAGTGTCAATATGACTATCTTTAAAACTCTTATGAGATGTAACTTCGTAGGGGGCAGTTAAACTTACATCAGTGTGAGCTGTAAATCTCATTTTTATTTCATCTATTGTCCTCAAGGGTAATCTAAAACATTCAACAGAACAGCAAATATATTATTGTTGCTCTGCCTTTTACAGATCTTACAAGATGTTTTGATTAATTTGATAATGTCAAACTAAATTAATGGCAAATATGATGCAATATACTAGTTAACGTGATAATTAGATGAAGCTTTATAGAAAACTCATCAAGACACAATCACCTTATAGATGTATCTTTGAACAGAGCCATTTCTGATAAACACATTACGAGTATTAATAATCTATTTTCTCAAAATTTAAACAACTTCGCCAATTTGATTAAACACGAGTATAATAATGTAAAGACAATTTTTCATTTCTTTTCTCAATAGATTATATATTCGATGAGTTATTTAGGTAATTAACTGTTTTCTATAATTGGTTGATTTCTATAATTGGTTATTTATTCCCAAGTCAACGTTAATTAAGCAAGTCTATCACTTAAAACAACTTAAATTTGAATACCACACGTTTTCTCTCAGACATTCTAAGACTAGATATTATTTCGCTGCTATTTTATAAAAGAACCAGCAACCATGGAATACCGCACCTCGCCCTCTTTGGTTCGTACCATCTACGATGGTTGGAATGCAGAGTCGTTAGAACGTCGGATAGAATGCTTTATAGTATTCGTTCCAGTTCTCTGTTCTCTGAGTTCAAAAATCCCACCGAGGTTAACTTTGCCTTTCATCCGTTCGAGGTTGATTTAAAAACAAGTACCAGTCGAGTACTGGGATTGATTCTTCCTCTATATCTCTTTCTCATTTCCTCTCTCTCACGTTTTTATCTTTTTTTTTTTTTTTCTGGAAGAAATCTGCTGTCCTCAGGCCTGGAGAGGGGTGGGTTCCGCCAGGCTTAAAATGCCCCCCGAAATGCTGTGTGTCAATACGGCGCCCCTAGGACTCTATCAGGAATTACAGAACCATGAATACATACTTAGGATGAATTATACTTTATTAATGAAGTAGGCGGAGAATTTAGCAGACTCATTAGAGTGTCAATACAATACACTGTCTTGCGGTAATTACTTCGGCTCTTTGTGCTATGAGTGGGGTGGAGAGGGCTCTGTCAGGTTTAAATATTAGGACGGCGCATCTATGAATCCATCAGGGTTTCTGGGGCCATAGATAGTTTTTATTTAATGGTATCTATCTATGTTTTACCTCACAAAATAACATTTCAGACAGTATTTGTGATAAATACGGCACAACTACATTTTTGAAAAACGGCTTTTGATGACGTGGGGGAAATTGGCAGCGTCTGTAGATCATCGATTTAAATGTCTCTCTATTGAATCGAAGTCCTGACCATATGATCGTTAGCCGAACACCCTAAACACGAAGCCACACGCCTTTACTTAAAAATATAATAATTGTTTCTACTTTGGCACAAGGCCAGCAATTACCCAGTACATTACTGGTACTTTATTTTATCGACCCCCGTAAGGATGAAAGGCAAAGTTAACCTCGGTGGGATTTGAACTCAGACCGTAAAGGGACGTAACTATGCTGGAAAGCATGGCGTCCGAGCCTCTACCGATACTGCCAATCCACCGCCCTAATATATATATAATAATGTGTACCATTAAATAGAACCAAATTTAATTAGCTTATAGAAGTACATCAAACAGGAAGAAAATTATAAGGAAGCTAGCTAAACCAGACGAAGGAAACCATAAAATACCAACATTTCATCTTCAGCAACATCTGAAGTTATGCATATGTATTGGAATATGGGAATGAAAAGAAGGGAAACAAAATTTTGACACGCTCTGGAACATTCTTGAACGATAGAAGCCTTATATGGAGATCGTTAGAAATTACAGCTTTTACTGGACGTTAAATGATCACAGTTTTACACACATTTACATAATTATATATATATATATATATATATATATATATATATATAACAAAGGAATTGTGGTAAGGAACCAAATGGACCATAACGCACCAGAGTACTCAATACTTAAAGTAGTAGAGTGGGAAATAGGAAAAAGTATGACCCCGACGGCAGAGCTCAAGCCGTTTCGACGGCTATTTATAACCGTCGAAAGGGCTTGAGCTCTGCCGTCGGGGTCATATTTTTTCCTATATATAACGAAGGAAATGTGGTAAGGAACCAGGTGGACCATAACGCACCAAAGTACTCAATATTTAGGGTAGTGGAATGGGTAATAGGAACGAGAAGGACCCCGACGGCTGAGCTCAAGCCGTTTCGACGGCTAATTCTGGACTAACATTTTAGTCCAGAATTAGCCATCGAAACGGCTTGAGCTCAGCCGTCGGGGTCCTACTCGTTCCTATATATATATATATATATATATATATATATATATATATATATATATATATATATGTATATATATATATATATATGTATATATATATATTTAGAAAGTGGGTTAGTGTTGGTTAATTTCCTTATAATTGTAGAGTGTTCAACTTGTCAGGCTGGAAGATGCCAATCTCATCGATGTGCAGAATTTACGTCGATCATTCCCGTTAGGAGTTGTTTATGTGTTAGGTAATTCCGAAGGAAAAGCAGAGGAAAAAAGAGTGCTCTATGTATAGAACAGAGCTATTTAATTAAATAGCTCTGTTCTATACATAGAGCACTCTTTTTTCCTCTGCTTTTTCCTTCGGAATTACCTAACATATATATATGTGTGTGTGTGTGTATAATGATCTCTGATTAAGGCCAGTAATTTGAAGGAGAGGGGAAAGTCGATTAAATCGACTCAAGTGTATTACTGGTTCTTTATTTTATCGACCCCGTAAGGATGAAAGGCAAAGTCAACCTCGGCGGGATTTGAACTCAGATCGTAAAGGGACGTTGCACTCTTTAAGGGTATGTCAATATTTATTTATAAAACTGCTCTATATTATATTTTATCTGATGAAAGCACACCAGAATTTAACTTGGTGTCCTTGAAATATGTATAATGAAATAAATATGGTTTTATAAATATAGTTTCCATTTGTTAATATCGTATATATATATATATATATATATATAGTAATATGAAATACGTTCCTTCACGCACAAGGCGCCAAGGTACGCATGTATTGTCCAACCAAATGCCAGTGTAGTTCAATGGCGGGTTAATAAATTAACGGGCCAGAACAAATATAAACAAGGTTTAGTAAATAATGAAAAAGTTTCAAAATAAATTTTAAAAAATTGACTTTACCTACTATAGTTACCTTTACCGATCGGTTTCGAATCCCAAAAATAAAACGGAGACCATACGGCCTTCGTTGCAAAGAAAGATTCTCGTCGGAAGGTTCTTTTCATTCAAAGAATATAAAATTCCTGAATTTAAATCACAAACTAGCGCTATCAAAAACTGTTCCTGGGATGAGAGTGGATGATGTAGAACAGGTTTATCAAGGGCCGTAGTATATATATCACGTATATATAATAATTTGGTGAAAATTAAAATATTCTTCTGAAATGTATATTGCTTCGAGTGTATATAGAGCTAATGGAAGAGACTTTCATGGAACTTGATCTGAAAAACTGTCATGAATATTGATTACAGAATTATTTAAATTCGAGTGAAAGATTTTTCTAACTGGAACGGACCTCAGTCGGTTTCGGCGATGAATGTTTTAGTTATGCGTCACCTAATATATTTCTTTATTTTTAGCAATGTAATTTGAGGGACTTTCGTCTGCTATTTCTGTTGGTTGATTCCCCAACTCACACACATATAGAGGGTTCTGAATTAATTCAGTTTATCCTTTGATTACGAGGGTCGACAGAAAAGTGAAAAGATGATGCTAGAGCTGGGATTTACTTTATTTATCGACCAGCAAAAAATAAAAGACAAAATTGACCTCAGTGGGATTTGAACTCACAATTCAAAAAAGCCGGAATAAAGACCGAGGCATTTATTACGATGCTCTACCCATTTATTTATGCATGCAAGGTCCCGTAATTCCTGGGGAGGTCGTAGGAGCGTCATATTGACATACGGCATTTCTTGGGCATTTTAAAACTTGGCCGAGCTCATTTCCTCTCCAGGTTTGAATACAGATGTCTTCTAGAGAAGAATAGAGAGAGAAAGAGGGGGGGGGTAGAGTAAGAATCGACCTCAGTACTTGACTGCTACTTTTTTTTACCAATTTCGAAAGGGTCAAAGGCAAAGTTGAGCTCAGTGGGATTTGAACTCAGAGCGCAGAGAGCTGGAACAAATACCACAAGGCATTCTATCTGACGTTCTAATGACTTTACTAACTCCCCGCCTCCCTTCATTTAATATGATGCTTTATTTGTTAACAATTATATTTCATTGTTTAAATACGGGCAGCGGTTTCAGGAAAAAACAACTAAGTTGATTGAATAAATTAAAAGTAGTTCTGAAGCAAATGCTCATTAAACACCTGATAATTACCTATTAATTACCAGTTAGGGCGGTGGATTGGCAGTATCGGTAGAGGGTCGGACGCCATGCTTTCCAGCATAGTTACGTCCCTTTACGATCTGAGTTCAAATCCCGCCGAGGTTGACTTTGCCTTTCATCCTTACGGGGTCGATAAAATAAAGTACCAGTAATGCACTGGGTAATTGCTGGCCTTGTGCCTAAAGTAGAAACAATTAATTACCAGTTAGATATATTTCATGATTATCATTTTTTTTTTTTAATGTGATCTTATTAAGGAGTCTAACAAACTGCATGACCTTCTCTTTTTATAGAATACAACTATTTACAGATATCAGATAATTAACTATGTTACGAACTGTATGTGTTAACACAGTGAGATTGTCGAAAATTTCATTTAGATAAAAGCCGTCCTTCGTAGAGAAAAGTTTGAGAACCACTAACATAAGCTCTCCATCTTTGACTTGTTTTCGGGGGAAGGGTATTTTTTTTTTTTTGTTTGTTTGTTATTTCTTTTCCTCTTATATTGTATCGGTCGCCTTAAACCAACGCCCTGGCGAATCTTCCAATTCGCCGCCCCTTCATGGGATATTAGAGCTGTAATATTTAACATTTATATGATGTTATCATGAAATCTAATTTAGTAGGAGCTAATTTTATCGACCTGCCAACCCCCCCCCCCCCCCCCGTCAGCTCTCCATCCGCCGCAGCCCATCCCAATTTCAAAAATGAAAAGAATTAGGAATGTGGAATTATTCCCTGGCATTTAGTGTCAAGATATAGCGTGCCTGATTTCTTATAACCACAGCCATCTCCTACAACTGACTACAAACTAAAAAGATCAAGCAGCCCCTAGGGAATTTACTGGGGTGGGAGAATAATCAACAACAAAATATATTACGGGGTTCCGTCATTGATATATTCAAGGAGGCACTTAAATTTTGATGGAGTCGTAGAGGTGCCGCCCTGACAAACGTGTCATGGAGATTTTACATCTGACACAGCCCATTACTCCAGATCAGCAGGGAAAGTGCGTAGGCAGGAGAAAAAGATAAAGCGGGAGAGAGAGAAAGATATGGAAAAGGAATCAACCCAAGTATTGGTCTGATACTTTATTTATCGACCTCAAAAGGAAGCATACACATGAGATGTACTTAGAGCCATTTCTTCGCCAAGTTATACATAGTTATTATTAATAAATAAGGGTTGTGGATTGGCAGTATCGGTAGAGGGTCGGACGCCATGCTTTGCAGCAAAGAGTTACGGCCCTTTATGGTCCGAGTTCAAATCCCGCCGAGGTTAACTTTGCCTTTCATCCCAATGTATTACTGTGAGATTGTTGAAAATTTCATTTAGATAAAAGCCGTCCTTCGTAGAGAAAAGTTTGAGAACCACTAACATAAGCTATTTTATCGACCCCCGATAAAATAAAGTACCAGTAATACATTGGGATAATTGCTGGCCTTGTGCCAAAAGTAGAAACAACAGTTATTATTAATAATTTATTAGTTAACGTGCAATTAACATGTTCATTCTTAAATCTATAATTCTGTCGACATTTAAAGAACTTCACAGCCTCATCTTCAGTATAAGACTGATTGTAGTAGTAACGTATTATTCCTGCATCCGTGATTTTAATTGTACTCCCATGATCCTTTGCGACCAGTCCGAAACAGATTAATAATATGCCACTGCTACAATCATTCATATACTGAAGACGAGACTAGGAAAGTCTCCATATTTTAAATAATCTGACAAGAGAAAGTAATAGAATTATACATAAAGGGAATGCGGTCTTATTTTAATCAAAACTGAATGAAACTCTAATTATTTTAATATGCAGTTGACTCCTCCTTGGATAAATTTACATTTGTGTCAAATACTACATACACTTACACACTAAATGGGGGTTAAATGACTCATAGTTTGTTTACAAATACTTCCCAGATTTAGAGAATATCAAATACAGGTTCATAACACCAGCCACAAATATTTGAGCAATTCTTAAATATCTTTGAAATGAACTCTGGTAAAGATTAAGTTCAGCACTTCAAGCTATCATATCTCGTAAACTATTCATGCATACGAAAGGTGGGCTGTATTATTGGAGAGTTTAGTGTCTGGGTCGCTAACACAGCGCAGCGCCGATGACACAATAACAACCACAGGCTCCACTGTCGAATGATCAACACGTGACTGTCAGGAATTTTATTATAATCTAGGATCGTTGGTTATTATCAGCCGTTTTGTCTAACCGACAACTGGGTCATTGGATTAAGTTATACCACATTCCAGGAAATAACATCTGCGAAATCTCTTCTCACATTCTTTCAACTATAATTAGGCCTCGTAAAGGTAAAAAAATACCGTTTATTATTTTGTTTTTTTTTGTTGTTGTTTTTTGCATTTTTTTTTCTATTAAAATAAAACATAGTTAGGGATTTTGAATGAGGTATATATATATGTGTGTGTGTGAAGGCGCATGGTTTAGTGGTTAGAGCATTGAGCTTACAATCGAAAGGTTGTAAGTTCAATTCTCGGACCAGATGCTGTGTTGTTTCCTTGAGCAAGACACTTTATTTCACGTTGCTCCAGTTTACTCAGCTGTAGAAATGAGATGATAGGACTGGGGTCCCTATCATTAAATTATCTAAGATACCTCCAACAAGCTAAACCTGCATAGGTGTGAGCTGTCACACACAATGAGATATATAAACAATCTTCACCAGTCGACGACCGATAACACCATTTATCAAATAGATATCGTGTAGATCTAAAAATTATCTTTATTGGAATACCACCTTATGTTATATCTATCCTTTTCTATAAACTATTTCTTTCTTCGTTCATTAACAAACTTTGATGTATCACATTCTTTCTTATCAGTCTCATATTGACATCTGCCGGTTTACTCATTTACACACATATACACACACACACACACACACACATATATATATATATATATATATATAGTAATAATAAATATGAAGACCAAAATCGAAGAGGGCTCGATAAGGATTATATATAAACCTGTAGAGCAGATATTTATTAGTAGTACAGATTAAAGTTTAAGCAAAGAATCGCTACTTTCACCTGATAACGGGATCTTCTGAAGTATTTGAGTTTCAGAAGATCCCGTTTATAGGGTGAAAGCAGTGATTCTTTGCTTAAACTGTAATGTGTACTAATTACACACACACACACACACACACACACACACACACACACACATACATGCACACAGTTTGGTGGCAAACTCCTCATCGAAAGTTCTTATACTATTTACTTGACGGGACAAAAATGTATTGCTTCTATTTTAGGCACAAGGCCAGCAATTACTCAGTACATTACTGGTACTTTATTTTATCGACCCCATAAGGATGAAAGGCAAAGTTAACCTCGGCGGGATTTGAACTCAGATCATAAAGGGACGTAACTCTATGCTTCAAAGCATAGAGTTGACGGGACAAAAATTTATAGTGGTTAAATATGCGTCGATTAGCACTTCATCTATAAATAGAAATGATTTCAATGCTGATTATAAGATTTAGAGCTAATTAATCACTATTTAACCATAAAACTACAGTTTAATACTCATTTGATTTGAGCATCTTTTATTTATTTTTTTTTAGAAAGTAGAAAAAGATGCGTAAAGTCATTTAACATTCTCGCCGATCTAACTTTCCACCAGAGATGCGATTTTCTTGTTGCAAAGCATGGTTTCCGATCCTCTACCGATACTGACAATCTAAATAATATCTGTTTCTATGCTGTATACAATTTTATGGAACTATTTGTAACCAGTGAGTGACCGTTAATGAGACCTTCTGCAAAGAAGCTCTAATATATGTTTATAGTGATATATATATATGTGTGTGTGTGTGTGTCTGTGTCTGTGTGTGTGTCTGTGTGTGTATCTGTGTGTGTATGTATGTGTGTGTATGACTATAACTGATCGCTGGAGATTTATGGGGAAGCTCTAACTAACAGTGTGTCATAATTAATTTACGCTTTCCATTTAAGAGTACACCATATATTTCATGACGTCTGCAAGATAGGTACGAGCAGACTTCAATTTATCACAGCATGTTCACATGCTATGGCAACTCCGTCGGTTTCGATGATGAGCGTGTTCGAGTTATTCGAAGTTTGAAGAACGGGACAGCTTGCTCGTGAAATTAAGGTGCTCGACGTACCTGAGCATTTCACAGACACGTGTAACATTGACTTGTTCTCATGGAGATTCAGTAGGACATAGTATGTTACAAGTCTGGCTCTTTGAATTACAGGTACAACTGGTAATTTGATTTAACTTGCAAGTGACTGAGCATTCCAGAAATACGTTTGTGTATGTATGTATGTATGTATGTATGTATGTATGTATGGGAGTGAAGGACCCCTAGCTTTTGTTAGGGTATTCTTCTAGGAGAAGGCAACTCAGTAAAATGGGATAACTCCGATATAAAACCTGCGGCTCAGTAGTTACCGATGATGTTGATCTTTTCTTCTTTTCGGGTTATAGCCACTGTCGCTCAGAGAGAGGGATTGGCTCAGTGCACAGTCTTTCCTCATTTTAACAGAAATCTTGACGCACAGGCATTGCACGATAGAATTAGTTAATAATTATTAATAATGATATATCGTGAAATGGCCATATTCGATAACGAGGGCGGGGGGACCATCATGTATGTATGTATATAGTGGCTGCCAACTCGTTTTCGAGTACGGCCACTACTTTATATCCATGTAGGAGAACTCCTACCGATGCGCTGAACGAGTGTGACATTTTAGTCCAGCCAGCGACTTGAAAACTCTGGTACAAACACTACACCTGTGACAATTATTGACACATAGTGCTGGGCCCATGGTACCATGTGACGACAAGTGCAGAGAGATCTCCAGATATAAAGCAATGCCTGTGCCGTGAAGCTTTTATAGTGAGCAAAGGCACTGCACAAAGCCAGTCCCACACTCTTAACCAAGATGATATTTACCAAAAAGAAGAACAAGTCAACATCATTGGATACCATCAGGGTTGCAGGTGTTATATCACAGTTTTCCTTCTCATAGAATTCTGCCTTGACAAAGGCTAAGGGGTCATCTCTCCCGGTGATTTTGGATGGCCATTGACTCTTTGACAGGTTTTGTTTTTAGTCCTGCAGGATGTCCAAAGTCACCCTCCTCACCAAGAAACCTTGGTGGGGTTGCCAGTTTAGTCGCCAACGACCCGACCATGAGACAGGTTGTACTGGGATACATGTTACCAGTAGCACCAACTAGTGACCTGACATAATGTATGTATATATAACACTTAATACAGAAGTATAATATTTCAATTATAAAATGGAAGATGACAGGGCCACCATAGGTACGGTCTTTACTTCTTGGTATAACTGAATGTGTGGAAAGCTAATTGTCTCCTTTAAAACATTGACATTATAATCAACAGAACATTCTTGAAGGAAATCTACGATGGTAACATCTTTATTCTAGATAATTGTTCAATTACGATGTGATAAATAACAGGAAATTTCTTATTGAAAAATAGCGAACAGACGTCAATATAAAACAGAGCTTTCTTGCAGCATAATACATCCATTGAATGTTCCATCTGCCTTTGTACCACTCTAACTCTTTCTCCTTATATATATATATATATATATATAGTAATAATAATAAATTTGAAGACTAAAATCCAAAGAGGGATCGATAAGAATAAATATATATCAAATATATAAGAACCGTAGAACAAATATTTATTAAAATAACAGATTAAAGTTTAAGCAAAGAATCGCTGCTTTCACTCTTAATAGATATTCTAGCTCTAGGTCTTACACAAACCATTACAAACCATTACATTCTTTCTTTAAAGAAAGTCGACCCACTGGAATTCTTCCTGTCTTCTACAACAGTTTAAGAGTAAAGTTAATAATATCAACCGTCAATCTCATCGATCTGTCAACGATTCTATCAGACCAAAGTCAACGATTCTATCAGACCAAAGTCAACGATTCTATCAGACCAAAGTCAATGGTTCTATCAGACTAAAATCAATGGTTCTATCAGACCAAAGTCAACGATTCTATCAGACCAAAGTCAACGATTCTATCAGACCAAAGTCAACGATTCTATCAGACCAAAGTCAATGATTCTATCAGACCAAAGTCAATGATTCTATCAGACTAAAGTCAATGATTCTATCAGACCAAAGTCAACGATTCTATCAGACTAAAGTCAATGATTCTATCAGACCAAAGTCAATGATTCTATCAGACCAAAGTCAACGATTCTATCAGACCAAAGTCAACGATTCTATCAGACCAAAGTCAACGATTCTATCAGACCAAAGTCAACGATTCTATCAGACTAAAGTCAATGATTCTATCAGACCAAAGTCAATGATTCTATCAGACCAAAGTCAACGATTCTATCAGACCAAAGTCAACGATTCTATCAGACCAAAGTCAACGATTCTATCAGACCAAAGTCAATGATTCTATCAGACCAAAGTCAATGATTCTATCAGACTAAAGTCAATGATTCTATCAGACCAAAGTCAACGATTCTATCAGACGAAAGTCAATGGTTCTATCAGACCAAAATCAACGATTCTATCAGATCAAAGTCAACGATTCTATCAGACCAAAGTCAATGGTTCTATCAGACCAAAATCAACGATTCTATCAGACCAAAGTCAACGATTCTATCAGACCAAAGTCAATGATTCTATCAGACCAAAGTCAACGATTCTATCAGACCAAAGTTGTTTCTATCAGACCAAAATCAACGATTCTATCAGACCAAAGTCAACGATTCTATCAGACCAAAGTCAATGATTCTATCAGACCAAAGTCAACGATTCTATCAGACCAAAGTCAACGATTCTATCAGACCAAAGTCAATGGTTCTATCAGACCAAAATCAACGATTCTATCAGACCAAAGTCAATGGTTCTATCAGACCAAAATCAATGATTCTATCAGACCAAAGTCAATGATTCTATCAGACCAAAGTCAACGATTCTATCAGACCAAAGTCAACGATTCTATCAGACCAAAGTCAATGATTCTATCAGACCAAAGTCAACGATTCTATCAGACCAAAGTCAACGATTCTATCAGACCAAAGTCAATGATTCTATCAGACCAAAGTCAATGATTCTATCAGACTAAAGTCAATGATTCTATCAGACCAAAGTCAACGATTCTATCAGACTAAAGTCAATGATTCTATCAGACCAAAGTCAATGATTCTATCAGACCAAAGTCAACGATTCTATCAGACCAAAGTCAACGATTCTATCAGACCAAAGTCAACGATTCTATCAGACCAAAGTCAATGATTCTATCAGACCAAAGTCAATGATTCTATCAGACTAAAGTCAATGATTCTATCAGACCAAAGTCAACGATTCTATCAGACTAAAGTCAATGATTCTATCAGACCAAAGTCAATGATTCTATCAGATCAAAGTCAACGATTCTATCAGACCAAAGTCAACGATTCTAATAGACCAAAGTCAATGATTCTATCAGATCAAAGTCAACGATTCTATCAGACCAAAGTCAACGATTCTATCAGACCAAAGTCAATATATAATGTATATATCAAAACAACACTAAATAAATCTGGTATTTCTTGACTTCATCAATAACAAATACATTGTTATTGTATCTCCAATATTGTAGTCATATCGATCATTTACACCATTTACTATCATATAGCTAATTAAATATTACTAATTACTTGAAAATCGTATTAAAATTGATGATAGCAGTTTTAAATATCTCTCTCTTTCACTATCTCTCTCTCTCTCTCTATCTATCTATCTATCTATCTCTCTCTCCCTGTCACTCTCTCTCTCTCTCTTTCTCTCTCTCTCTCTCTCTGGTAGTAGTAGTAGCAATAGTAGTAGCTACTGGAGTGGTGGTTGTTGTTTTTTCCCCTTCAATTCATCATTGTTTCCATGACCTGATACCATTACGATATCTTCTTCAAGTGTCTCTGATAAAGAACGCCTCAAGTGTACAACACCCGATAATAATCAAAGTTCTAGAAAGTTTAAGAAGATTTTACTCACGTCTAGCGCAGAAGTTAATTAATTTATTGTTTTTATCCAAAATAACTCTTTATCTTAATTGAATGAATTTATTAGCTAATGGTCAGGTAAATTTTAGTCAGATATGTGTCTAATTTATTCTATTATCATTAGCTGGAAAGAATATTGTACTTTAAATAATTTAGTTCTTGTAATGAGGTATGGAAGAAAATAGAATGGTTTTATGGCAGTTTTAACTATACATCCAATGCCAATCAATAGAGAAACGTCAAAATCAATTAAAAGGATAAAGCAAAACATTAGATTTTGAGGTTTCACCCCTTTAACACGTTCGTCTCTCTATTTCTAATGAAAATAATCGATAATTTGAAGTGATTTTGTTGTAGAATTGGTGTTAGTAAACTGTTGTGTTATAAACAACGTTGCAACGTGTGGGGGGGGGGGGTTGAGGTTTCATCCCTGTAACACTTTCGTCTCTCTATTTCTAATGAAAATAATCGTGAAAGCTTTTAAATAGAAACACTTTACAATATATAGTCCTGTATTGTAAAATCAAAGGCGGATGTTGTTTTAATGCAGTGATAGGCAGTGTTATTTGTGTTGCTGTTGTTGTTATTATTACTGTCTGAGGCGGTGAATTCGCAGTATCGGTAGACGGTCGGACGCCATGCTTTCACGCATAGAGTTACGGCCCTTGCCATTCTGAGTTCAAATTCAGTCGAGGTTAACTTTACCTTTCATCCTTACGGGGTCGATAAAATTAAGTACCAGTGATTCACTGGGGTAATCGCTGGCCTTGTGCCAAAAGTAGACACTCTAAGAGCGGTGGATTGGCAGTATTGGTAGAGGGTCGAACGCCATGCTTTGCAGCAAGAGTCACGGCCCTTTATGATCTGAGTTCAAATCCCGCCGAGGTTTATTTTGCCTTTCATCCTTACGGGGTCGATAAAATAAAGTACCAGTAATGTTCTGGGTAATTGCTGGCCTTGTGCCAAAAAAGTAGAAACAATTATAATATAATTGTTTCTATTTTAGGCACAAAGCCAGCAAATACCCAGTACATTACTGGTACTTTATTTTATCGACCCCATAAGGATGAAAGGCAAAGTTAACCTCGGCGGGATTTGAACTCAGATCAAAATTGTGACTTTGTCGTTTAATGCTGCATGGCTTTAACACAACATTTCCAGAAATATACTGTTGTTAAATAGAACACCATTCAGTGAAGTGTATTCTATAAAAATAGAAATTAATCTCAAAACATCTCAACACAGACTAAACTGAAATTAAACGAAGATTTATGTTTTGTTAATGTTCCATTGCCCATTGGGATTTATATAATCTCCTGTGGCCTCATTTAAATGTATATTTTATTCATCTAATACACAAGTTTATGCATATATGAGAATAATTGTCTAATTATTGTAATTTGTTTCTGTAATTACAAAATCGGTTTCTTTATTACTACTAGGTTTTATAAGTATTATTTTCTGTTTTCTGTTGTCATAATTATTATATCAGTAATTGTCCTTTCGTTTTCTAAACAATTTAGCATTTATTTCTATTTATCAGGAGTAATTCTGTTATTTCTGAGAACATCCTTTCTTTCCTCTAACGATAATATTTTTGTTTACCCCCCACAAATTATGTCACCCTTTTGATACCAACTGTGAAGTCACAGAGGCTGCGTGGGTGGTGGGGAGCTGTTTCGAAGGTTATCAGTCATTGAACGGCATAAGTATGTAATATTTTCCAAGCCTACGATCGGAAGAACTTTCGACAAATCTCGTTCGTAGCTGTATGATAGATGTTTATATATTGCTGTTAATACAGCTAACGTGTGTTTCATACGATGTTGTTCTAATGTCAACTTTATTCAATGAAACAAAAACCAAAACCTAGACAGTACATGGCGACATATTTCTCATATATAATGTGAAGAACTACACTACAATACAACTTTATTTTGAGAGGAAAATTGAAACTATTCGAAAAGTTTTCTTTGTCTAGTAAAGGAATAATCGATGTTTAATAATTATATTTAAAACGAGAAAGTATTAACTAATCGATGTTATACCCTTGTGCTCTTGACTGGACATTCACACAGACATACTTACATGCATATATATATATATATATATATATATATATATATATATATATATATTATACATATATACATTCTTATATATATATATACATATATATTATACATATATACATTCTTATATATATATATATATATATATATATATATATATATATATATATATATATATATATATATATATATATATATATATATATATATTAGTTCAAAAGAACAAACAAACAAACGCAGGAGTCATAAGTAAATAGTGTTATACACACACACACACACACACACACAGACACACACACACAGACACACACACACACACACACACACACACACACACACATATATATATATATATATAGGAACGAGTAGGACCCCAACGGCTGAACTCAAGCCGTTTCGACGGCTAATTCTGGACTAAAATCATTTTAGTCCACAATTAGCCGTCGAAACGGCTTGAGCTCAGCCGTCGGGGTCCTACTCGTTCCTATTACCCACTCTACTACCCTAAGTATTGAGTACTTTGGTGCGTTATGGTCCACCTGGTTCCTTACCACATTTCCTTCGTTATATATATATATATATATATATATATATATATATATATATATATATAAAACATTCGCAGTGAGAAAGAATGGAAAGAGTCTATTTGAATTGCATTTCGGAGTTATTGTTTTTCATGGGAGGAAGACTAGTGACGCTGCTCTAATACAGAATATCCTTTACTGCCTGTCTTTGTTGGGACCATTATTCATACTTTAAGATAGAGAATCGTTAATAGATATACAGAGGAAGGCTTCACTTTCAATCTCTGATCTTTTAGGTCATGTTATAATAAGAATATTAATTTCGGAGTTAACTTCCCTTTTGCGTGAGGTTCTTTGTTTCATAATATGCAGGCAGTAAATTTTAATCTTTATATAACCTGTCACATGCAGTTGGAGGGATGTCATGCAACATGCATGAATCAAACATTGGCGGAACTAACTTTATATATATATATATGAGAGAGAGAGAGAGAGAGAGAGAGATGGGTTACTGGTTACATTCAAATTGTAGGCTGTCAAAAACTGTCAAGAGTTATGCCCCAGAGAATGAAGGGTCCTTCATTCATCAGTTGGTTTCTGTATTGGAGAAAGAAAACAAAATATATAAGAAGCGGTAATATTAGCGACTCTCAAAGGGGAGATAATGTCAATAAATTAAGAATTAATCTCGTGTTGTTAATTGACATGCATGGGAGAAAGCCTTATCCTTTTTTACAGGCAAGAGATAATAATGAACATATAACCTTTTATTAAACCTAATTAAGTGATGATATAATGACTTTCGTACACACATAATTCTTAACTAATTGAAATTTCCCACATATTCGGAGAAAGAAAACAAAAATCTAGCTAGCGGTAATATGTCAAAGAAATTAAAGATTAATCTCTCATTGTTAATTTATAGACAAGGAAGAAATATAGACATGTTTCGTTCTGTTGGACATCCGCAGCTTAGGATTCTCTACTGAACCTACCTCTTGATCGGTTGATAAATATATCTGTTTTTCTTTTTCTTTTGTGTGTGGGGGGGATTTATAAAAAGAGTTCTGAATATAATTTGCATAATTAGAAAATGAAATTATCTAAGTTTGTTCTGGAGCCAATATCAAATATTCGGTGGGGGAATCAAATACCAAAAGTAGAATCAATCAGGAAGTTTAGAATATATAGAGACAAAGAGGAGCCTATTTTAATATTTTAATTTACCCAGGACGTTTTTTGTTACATGTTTCGTGATAAAAAAAGAATCATTGAAATTGTTCATATTGTGAATTAAATGTGATCCATTCTATTTTAAAATCTTTCACTGTATTTCATTTTATTATATCGATATGTTGGGGTTTTTTCTTTGTTTTTTCTTTGTTTTTTCTTTTCTTTTTTTTTTTCTTTCTTTATATATTTCTTTACTTATTTATTTTGTTGTGTCTAGAACCGTAAAGAGGAATACGTAATCGGTGTTGGTGTTCTAAAACTATTTCCGTTTTGATTATCCATTGTATCTGTTTCACTTCGGTTTAGGCTATAAATATACTTTGGAATCGATACCACCTCCTACACTGATAAATGTGAGGTTTTACTCATATATGAATTTGAAAAAAGTAATACAATTAAGCTTTATAGAAAGACGCTGGAGATTATTAAGAATGTAAACTAAATCGATACAATTGTATTCTGTAGCTTCTTCTTCTTCTTCGCCCACTTATTCCTGAGCGTCCTTTCAGCGGGTCCTATCAGAAGCAACTGTCTCCAACTGATCTGGCTGGATCCCCAAACGTGACCAGCTAAGGTCATGGATGTTATCCAACCATCTTGCTTGGGGTGGGTCTACCTCTGGGTCTCCTGCCGGTTGGTTTAGACCGTAAAATCTGTCCAGTGATTCTTTCCTGAGACATTCTAACCACATGTCCTGCCCATAGTATCAGAGCTGTAATCTCTCAATTCGGAGAAGTAGCGGCTCTACCTGGAGTGACTCTCCAGTGATTCTTTCCTGAGACATACTAACCACATGTCCATAGTATCAGAGCTGTGATCTCTCAATTAGAAGTAGCAGCTATACCTGGAGTGACTCTCCAGTGATTCTTTCCTGAGACATTCTAGCCACATGTCCATAGAATCGGAGCTGTGATCTCTCAATTAGAAGTTGCAGCTATACCTGGAGTGACTCTCCAGTGATTCTTTCCTGAGACATTCTAGCCACATGTCCATAGTATCGGAGCTGTGATCTCTCAGTTGGGAGAAGTAGCAGCTATACCTGGAGTGACTCTCCAGTGATTCTTTCCTGAGACATTCTAGCCACATGTCCATAGTATCGGAGCTGTGATCTCTCAGTTGGGAGAAGTAGCAGCTATACCTGGAGTGACTCTCCAGTGATTCTTTCCTGAGACATTCTAACCACATGCCCATAGTATCGGAGCTGTGATCTCTCAATTCGGAGAATTAGTTGCCCTACTTAGAGTGACTCTCTGATCTCTGAACTACACAGTTTCGTAACTTAAAATTCTGAGTTCAAATTCAACAAGAGCTTCATATACTCTACTTCTCTGGAGCAGAGCTGACAGTCTTCAGTCTAACTAGGTAGCCACATAGTGCGCAGTTGTCAGAGAGGCGCATTACTGAACCTTAAAGGATCGCAGATATCAATATATTTGACTGGGATTGTATATCAAATGTATGATTTCCTGTTTGCTTGTGTCTGTGTGTTTCTATGTGTTGGTGTGTGTGTGTTTGTATGAGTGTTGTATGAGGGATATATGTGTTTGTTTGTGTCTGTGTGTTTGTGAGTGTTGGTGTGTGTGTGATTGTATATATGTATCAGGGTTTTATGTGTTTGTGTGTGTGTGTGTGTTTGTGTGGTTTTGTATTATGTTTGTGTGTGTGTACGTGTTTGTCTGTGTGTGCGTGTCTGACTCTGCTTTTGTGTGTGCTTGTTTATGTGTGTTTGTTTGTTTTAAATAGTTTGTTGTGATTCTTTCAACAAAACATTTATATATATATCAATATTTACTCTATACTCTACACATTCAGGGGCGGTGAAATGGCAGTATCGGTAGAGGGTTGGACCCCATGCTTTCTAGCATAGTGGCGTCCCTTTACAGTCTGAGTTCAAATCCCGCCGAGGTTAACTTTGCCTTTCATTCTTACGGTAAGTACCAGTAATGTACTGGGTAATTGCTGGCCTTGTGCCTAAAATAGAAACAATATTTCCTCTACACTCAAGTATTCCTCGTTGTGTGTTTAATATGTAAGTGTTTATGTTTGTTTGTACGTTTATTGTTGCTTGTTCAAGTTTTGAAGCATCTGGTAAAACAACTCAACTATCTTAAAAGGAATTTTAAATATTTTATTTATGAATAAATGATGTAGGAGATCAGTAGCAGTATAACTTCCTGGGCTTCTCTCCTTTCAACGAAATGACAGCGTCTCTATAATTTAATACATTCATAGGTTACAGGTTAAAACCTTTAACAAATGGTAAACGAGTGAATTTCGTTGTCGGAACTCTCTGATTTGAAGTTAATAAATGATGTATGCTCAATGTTTGTAGATTAACGTAAAGTAAAATTTATGTTGAAATTTATATATAATTATATAATAAGTAAGTAACATATCACATTCATGCCAAAGGCCCTTCATTTTTTGTGAAGTTGTAGAGGCGGCGTCGTGATAAATGGCTTGGGTATTTAAACCTGGTGGGGTCCCATTCCCTCTTCATGTCGTCTGAGCACAACCAATTTCTTCTATAGAAGAAGGATATAAAGAAATAGAGCGAGGGGAAGGGAACATCGACCTCCATAATAGAAGAGTGTTTTATTTGAACTCAGAGCGCAGAGAATTTGAACGAATAGAGTAAAGCATTACATATGTTGTTCTAGTGACACTGCCAATTCGTCGCCTTAAGTTATCATAGCCACTTGTAAAAAATATATTGTAAAATATATTAACTGACATCTTGGAAGAAAGATTTGTTTTAAATCATG
The DNA here is from genome assembly GCA_964016885.1 of Eledone cirrhosa. NCBI lineage: Eukaryota > Metazoa > Mollusca > Cephalopoda > Octopoda > Eledonidae > Eledone > Eledone cirrhosa. The sequence goes on from CAXHJY010000718.1 coordinate 94,486, forward strand.
AAACAAAAATACGAATAAATAGTATGTGATTCTATTTTCGTATCTAGTGATTGTCAAAAGTGTTCCCTGCTCAAATAATTGTTTCTAATATAGACACAAGGCTAGCACATACCCAGTGCATTACTGGTACTTTATTTTATCGGCCCAGTAAGGATGAAAGACAAAGTTAACCTCGGCGGGCGGGATTTCAACTCAGAATGGCAACTCAAAGCATGGCGCCCGACCCTCTACCGATACTGCCAATCCACCACCCTAACATGGCGCCCGACCATCTATCGATACTGCCAATCCACCATACTTGTATATAAGAAAATCACTTTAGAATTTAATATTTTCGAGGGTCGTTTGAAAAGTTCATAGGCTGACTAAGATACTCTCATGGAATGACCAAATGAGGTTTATTTTTCAACATAGTCCCTAGAAAGAAACAATGCAGTTATTTATATATACATATATATATATATATATATATATATATATATATATATATATATATATATATACGACGGGCTTCTGCAGTTTCCTTCAACAAGATATATATATATATATATATATACATATATATATATATATCTTATTGAAGGAAACTGCAGAAACCTGTCGTATATATATATATATATTATATATATATATATATATATATATATATATATATATATATATATATATCTTGTTGAAGGAAACTGCAGAAGCCCGTCGTATATATATATATGTGTGTGTGTGTGTGTGTGTATATATTGTTATACTTGGGGAGGGTCATATTGTTATAATATTGCCAGAAATAATAACAGAACACACTCACTCTTTGGTTGGTTTTCGCTTCTGTATCTTTTATATCTCCATAGTTAATTTATATGGCAATAAATGTTCATCATTGATTGACCAACGGTTAAAAATACAGATATAAATATATATATATAGTCTATCAAAGTTCTTTCGTCACACATCTGTGACATCATCAGTGGTACTATTATGTTCCTCCCGTTGTATTGTAAAGTTACGCCATTTTTATTTAATCTATATATGTGTGTGTGCGTAAAAATCGATCGATAGACTAGGTACAAGACTTGAAAAAATATGTATTTGGGTGGATATGATCCACTAAATCAAGGTGGTGCCCCAGCATGGACGCAGTTTATTGGCTGAAACTATTAAAAGAGTAAAGTAAAATAAAAGAGTATAGTGTAGCGTAGTAGAACGGTAATATCTATACAAAGTACATGGCATTGACAGACATATTTTATTGTGAATTCTAGGGAAAGACCGCTTTAAAACATTGGACTGCATGTAATTAAATATATGTTGAGTTATCTATTTGAGTGGCTAATCTTTTAATCCACTATTTAAAGGGTCGATAGTTTATATCCATTAGCATTTCTATTAAAAGACACTTTACTCAGAAAATCTGGTTCACCAAGTTCTAAATTAGCACCACGAAGAAGTAATGTTTCCAACAGAATAGAATTTACTTTAGGCACATTTGTGTGAAATAATAATTTGCGTGAATTTAAACTTAAATCGGGCTTCTGCAGTTTCCTTCAACAAGATTCCATTCACAAGGCATTGGTCTACCCGAGGTTATAGTAAAAGAGACTTTTCTAAAAGTATTAAATTTATATAGTCTTGTATAAAGGTACATGTCGACGAATTGGTAGATTTGCTACGGTCGTCAAATTAATACAGCCGTGGTATTTGTTCCGGCTTTGTGTTCTTTGAGTTCAACTTTTACTTTTCAGACTTTCAAGTCAACTTTTACTTTTCAGACTTTCTAGATCTGTTTAAGTGCTCTTTAACTTTTATTGTTTCTACTTTTGGCACAAGGCCAGCAATTATCCCAGTGTATTACTGGTACTTTATTTTATCGACCCCGTAAGGATGAAAGGCAAAGTTAACCTCGGCGGGATTTAACTCAGATCATAAAGGGCCGTAACTCTATGCTATAACGCATGGTGTCCGACCCTCTACCGATACTGCCAATCCACCGCTCAATTATAATGATAATGATAATAAACACTTTATTTTCTATTAGCCAATAATTTAGACTAGAAGGATTTCTAATCGATACTGAAACACTGAAAATCTGTGATGATTAATTGGCAGTTTAACGTTTAATTGCATCGATAGTCTGCATTCCTCACACCAACTGGCTACGTAGTCTGGTTTTCCTACATATTTCTTTCTGCAGTAATTTCTCTAATATGGAGAAGATATTTGGAAATGGAAGTAAAGCAGTTACATGCATTTGATTCATGTAATACGGATTATATGATGTTTGAGTATTTTTCATGGGTGCAATGTCTGAAGATTTTATTACCTTATATCTTTGTTTAGTATTATTCTAGGATTTGATCTATTAACTTGTTTGTATGCTCGTTATTCATTAGTTTTTTTATTTTTATTTTCTTCTCTTCATTTCTTTATCTGCTGCTTCGTTTGTGAAGGAAAATTTAAATCCCCTTCTTAGCAAATAATTCACTACTGACATTTACAACCACCGAAGGATTTATTATTGTATTTCGTATACAAGGACGAAATACATTTGTTGTTTTCTATCGGGATGTTTATATCTAGAAATTGAGTAATTTTATTACCTGGAGATTTATTTGTGAAAACACATAGCTATGTGGTAAAGGTGTTAGACTTGTAATTATAAGGTCATGATTCAAACAAAGGCCCGGGTGGCCTATTGTGTTCAGGAAAAATATGCTTCATTTCTCGTTCATTTCTTGATATAATTGGCTCCCTTGTGATTAAAACCTTCGAGAAATTTCTCATGAGGTAGAACTGTGAAAGAGGCCAGCTAAAACTATACAAGTGTGAGCTGTGAATTTTTTTAAGGGAATTTTTTTTAAGGGAATTTTCTTCGTTTACTTCAAGATTGTTACAGAATGGTACGGTATGTCTTTTTGTCATTTCTCGATATCTTCCTATGTACCACGTAAAATATTCATTTTTGATTTGATATCAATATAGTTTTTCCTTAGTACTCTATAAGCCTGGGACTGTATCAGATCTTTTCCAGCTATATCAAGCGATAAACTACTTTATATATATATATATGTATATATATTCATTGTAGTGTGTTGTTTGTTTTGTTGTTTTCCGTTTACTTTTATTACACACACACACACACACACACACACACACACACACACACACACACACACACACACACACACACACACACACACACACACACACACACACACACACACGTATATATATGTATGTATGTATGTATGTATACATATGTATATATACATATTTATATATACATATATATATCTATGTATATATATGTATGTATATGTATGTATATATATATGTACATGTATGTATATGTATGTATATATATATGTACATGTATGTATATATATGAATATATATGTATGTATGTATGTGTATGTATGTATAAATATGTATGTATGTGTATGTATGTATGTGTATGTATGTATAAATATGTATGTATGTATGTGTGTGTATGTATGTATGTATATATATACATGTATATATATATGTATATATATATATATACATGTATGTATAGATGTATGTATGTGTGTGTGAATATATAAATGTCATGTTCGTTCAATCATCTTACCAGAAGCCTAACATTATTTGTCTAAGCGGACAATACTTGATTTAGAAGTCGCAGAAACCCAAATGCTGGATTTTACCAACCATCCAGGGGTCCGGGTTAATTTTTTCAATCACATATTTTTTTATTTGTTTGACCCGAATTACTTGGTCGTTTCTATGGTTGTGCGGATAACGGTTTAAGCATCGTCTCAGTGTGTTTGACCTTTAACGTATGTTGTAGCTCTGGTTCGTCAGAATTATTGAGCGCTTGGCACACATCTCGGAAGTTGTTTTTCACTAATTCCAAAGCCGAAATACGATTCTCGCTAATTTATATATATATATATATATATATATATATATATATATATATATATATATATATATATATATATATATATACACGTCAATACTCATCTTTTACCATTTCTCCGAGGGTTCTTAACCCCACTATCAGGCTAAATAATTTCTTTAATTTCTTTAGTCAAAATACGGCGATAGCTTACATTTCTAATAATTATATATATATATATATATATATATATATATATATATATATATATATATATATATATATATATATATATAATTATATATATATATATATATAAGAAATAACTAAAGAACCAGTTGCGTATTAGACCATATTCCCAAATTCCTCGTCAAAGAATTACATGTAGAGAAAGAGAGGGATAAAAAAAGAAATGTCATGTTCGTTTAAGTTGACACTGCCTTTCAACTATTCAGGCTCCCTTATATTAATCCATAGTAATCATTTTTCCTGATCCGTTGATCCAGCTTCAAAACAAACTCCAAGCTATTAAGACAATCAATGGATACCTCTGGAACTTCCTGATAAAGCGGATTAGCCAACTAACATACAAACCGTCCATTCTTCCAATAGATGGAAGCTCTCTGAAAAGATTCAGCAACAGAAATATTTATCTCGTCTATATATGTCCTTTCTTTCATTCTAT
>CAXHJY010000719.1:10000-32500 GCA_964016885.1 Eledone cirrhosa
AATCAATGATGGATTTGACCTTCTCCTTAAGTGGGCGAATGCCATCTTCATCAATGATGCGTCCCAGAAAATAAAGGGACGCAACTCCGAACTCACATTTGCTGGGGTTGATAACAATACCGTAAACGTGTGAATAACAGGTGCAGGTCCCTCTCGTGTTCTTCATCGGAGCCGTTGGCAACCAGTAAGTCGTCGATGTATGCTTATACAAAAGGTAGACCTCTAGTGACTATCGATGAATCGTTGCAATGTCTGCGCTGCATTACACAAACTGAAAGGCATATGCAGGAATTCGAACATTTCAAAGTGTGTTGTGACGGTGGTCTTCGGAATATCAGCGGGCCCCACAGGTATCTGATTGTAAGCTCGCACAAGATCGATCTTCGAAAATATGCGAGCTCTGTGCAGCGAACTAGAGAAGTCCTGTAGATGAGGCACTGTATAGGTGTCAGGCACGGTGCAGTTGTTCAGTGCTCGGTAGTTGCCACAGATTCGCCAGTCGTTCGACGACTTCTTAGGTACACAATGTATGGGTGAGGACCAGTTGGTGCTGGACGGATGTATAATGCCGAGATCCAGCATGTGTTGAAATTCTTGTCTGACGGACTTCACACGGTCTGGTGGTAGCCTTCTAGGTCGTGCAGCGACAGGTGGGTCGTGTCTTTTTATGTGGTGGGTGACGTCATGTTTTACAGGGCAGGCGTTGAATACTGGTCGAGCTACATCTGGGTATTTGTTGATTATATAGCTGTGCCGGGTTGTTGTTGCCGATCGTGAAATAACTGGACTGACTGTGGCTGTCCGAGCGGCTATGTCGCGCACAGCGCAACCAGTGGGATTGTCAACGAGACGTTGGTTTTTCTGGTCTACTAGCAGTGAGAAGTGCTGAAAAAAATCAGCTCCTAAAATAGGGGTCGGATGCTTAGCCACAATGAATACCCACTGGAAAGTGCAACGTAGTCCTAAATTTAGTGTCAGGGACTGCTCTCCGTAGGTCGGAATATGTGAATGATTCACCGCTTGGAGCCAGGCTGGTGTTTGTTTCTTTTTTCCAGGAACGCAGGAAACCGAGATGATGCCGACTTCAGCCCTGGTGTTGACCAGTAAACGCGTGCCTGTGACGCGATCCTGAATGAAAAACAGGCGACTTTGATTATGAGGGCCAGAAAAGTTCGTTGCATTCAGTTTTCTGGCTGTGTCGTTTCCCTGATTCGACATCGACACAAATGAACAGGGATGGCTGCACTTGCGCGCCCGTCTTCCGAATTTTGGGTGGTACCAACACATTTCTGGTGAATCATAGGATGCGCTCGGACTTCTTGAGCGTCTACCAAATCGGCAAGTTCGACTGTTAGACCAACGTGTGGCAGGGTTACCCAGTGACAAGGCCTGAATTTGTTGCGTCAAGGCCTGTATCTGTGTAGCTTGCTGTGCCAGTAACTGGTGTAGATCGGGCATCTCTGTGGTACTGGAGGGCTGAAGGAAAGGATTGGTGGAAGGCACGGCTGGCGTCACATTCACTAAAGTTGAGTGCAGATGTGGTACCTCCATGATCTTATCTGCCAGCTCGGCGAGTTCTTCAATGGAGGTGGACTCCCTGGTGGAGGCTAAGACAACTTGTGTGGCAGAAGGCAAACGCTGGAGGAAGAGTTGCTTGAAAATTTCATCTGGGAGTTTATGATCTCCCAGGAGCTGCTTCATTCGCCGTAGGAGTTGCGTCGGCTTTTTATCTCTTAATTCCTCCAATACGAGGAGCTGGTGCAAGCGCTTCTGCTGCGACTCTGACGTCCGCTTAATTAACATTCTTTCAAATGTGTCATATGACACAGAGCCGGGTGGTGCTAAAATGAGGTCTCGAACCTCATTCATAATCTCCGGAGACATGTGTGAGACGAGATGCCTCGCTAACGATCCAGTTCGATGCGAACTGCGCTTCGATGTACACGAACCACAGTATTGGAACATGCACCCAGAACGGTGGTATCTTTAATGTAAACGGCACCCGGACTGCCATTTCTGCTGTAGATGAATCGTCGTGTGCTCGAAACATCGTTTGTTGTGAATAATCAGAAGGTTGTGTGTCTGTTTCACGGGGTCACCAGTTGTAACGCATAAGTGAATAGATGGTATGATGGTCTCAATGCAAAGAATAATACCAGGATTGTGTTGTTACAATGTTTATTTTATTAAAACAATATTCAATTTGAATATTGAATGATAAAATTTATAACATGAAATATTCGTACAATGAGTAGGTGGCTCTACGAGCCACGTAAATGCAAATATCACAGAATACGATTATAATAGAATTTGTATTGTATCTGAAAGATACAATATGACAAACAGAAATGGTGCGTGTGAAATGAAAACAGTGTGAACTTACTATGTGTGCGTGTGTGCGTATTAGTATACTTTCTTGTTTTAGCAGTAGTAGTAATCAATCAGCCAGGCGGGAAAGGCGTGTGAGAAATTAGTAGACAGACTGGTTTTTCGTGAAGGGAGATTTGACAGCGTAGGTGAAATACCTCCGTTCTTGTCTGTGGTATCACTTTTTCTGCCGGGCGTAAACAACCCTTGTATTTATAAGAGTTGAAGTCAGAAGGATAGATATATCCTCTGACCTCTTTTCTGCCAGGTGTAAACAACCCTTGTATTTACAACGGCTGAAGTTAGAAGGATGGATATATCATCTGACCTCTTTTCTGACTGACGTAAACAACCTCTGACCTGTGTTTAGCATCTCCCAAGGGGTTGGTCTGACGGGGGTAAACAACTAACCACGGCTTGTCCTAGAGGCGGGAAAGCTCAGATTCGGTTTCGAATCTTCGCCGCCGTTATACATATATATAAATCTATATATGTACATATACACACTCCCATATATATATATATTGAGTGAGTGTGAAAGACCAAATGTAATTATTGAAAGTCTCTGGATGTGTATATATCACAAGGTACTTTTTATTGGAGAAAGTAAAAACGATCACTTGCATACTCTACTCTAAATAACAGTATACTATACATTCACAATTATTTATAAATTCAATTATAAAATTCTGTATTAACATTTATTATTACTGTATACTGCCAGTAATATGTACAGTATATATATACACTATAATTAGTAAAAAAAATTACACATTTTTTCCCGCAAAAATTTGATTGAACTGTTTTGTTTTCACATGTATTTTTTTTAAATGTTATCCATTCAAAATTAAATGATAGCATTCTACATGTGAGTGGGCCCCCTTTATCTCATGGCAACCAATATTTTTAGACCCAGTCCGCCACTGCATATATGTGTGTAAAAATTACTGTTCTTAAAGATGTTGCTGAACGACAGCAAAGTAATATATGTGTGTAAAAATTACTGTGCTTAAAGATGTTCCGTACGACAGCAAAGTAAGGCTACACATTTATGATACGTTTATTCTTTAAGAAAAATATTTGAAGGTATAAGAATACATCTGCCGCATCTCAAAGCATCAAGCACTCTTTGCTTCAGGCTAAAGGCATCTAATATATTATATCATAGTTTATTCCCCTCTATTCTTATGATATATGTCTCTTACTTTTATACATACATATATATTTGTGTGTGAATACATTTTCCATTTAGTAATATCAATCCCCAAAGTGAACAATTGAAAAGTGAAAGATAAAACGACTGTAATGGGAAATACCAATAAATACACACATATTGTGGCTTTGTTGAATTGTTTCAATTTATGTATATTCGTTGATATTGGATAATAAAAAAAGGTGGACTATCTCTTTGTTGTTATTTAGTTCCAAGTCAGCCATAACTAATGGCATTCCATTCATGACTATCCCACCTTTTGTCAGGATTTCCAACATCAAGTTATCTAAGAGGTCTTTTCTGTTTGTTTTTTTTTGTTGTCCTTTTTTTACGATAGGATATGATTTGAAGGCGCATTTGCTGCTATATGAATAGGGGTGGTAGTAGTGATATTGGTAGAGTCTTAATGTTGTTTAACCATAAGTCAGCTCTTTAAGGGTCTATGACTACATTAGCTAATATGTCCTTCGTATTTTTTTAAAGGGATTTGGTGTGAGTTGACTGTTATTTCAAGCATATTGAGTGACAATGTAAACGATTCCTCGTTGGCTGAAAGTGGGTGGGTTAGTTTAGTGCGCCAAAAGAAATTCGTAAACACTGCAGACAGAGAATTTCGTCAAATGGTTTTGTCTTTTTGTATTTATTTTATCCTTTTTTTTTTTACTATATTAACTCACACGACTGAGCCCATCACTAATCACATCGAAATGTAATTAATATATAAACATTAATCCCACTTACCACAAATTATTGACATATTTGCCCAAGATACGATTCAAAAATAATATTTTACTTTTCTTTTAAACATAAGAAGATAAATATCCCGAGAATGATATATATAATAGACTATGAAAATTCATTCAGTCATTAAAAATGAATAATTGAAAGATAAAGGCTAAGTTACTTACATGATCAACAACTATCGTGTCTAACTATGCAATCCAGCAGGGAGCAATGCGATAACAATGATATGCAAGGGCGGATAACTCAAACAACGTTATGTCAAGTACTGCCGGATTTAGTTCTTAAATTATCAAACGTGAAGTAGTTGATTCGATCAGGGTTGATGATTATCATAATATAACTGAATAGTCGATTGGTTGACACTTCTCGTCTGCATTTAATAATTTTTTTACGGTCATCTACCAATATATATTTTTCTCTCTTTCTTTTCCTTTCTGTTTTCCCTTTCCTTTATATTATATTTGTTTGTGCTTTCGTTCTGTAAGCATTGTATTCCCTTTACGGACTGAGTTCAAATCCCACCGAGGTTAACTTTGCCTTTCATCCTTATGTAAAAAATGGGTAATTTAAAAAAAAACCTGGGTAAATTTGAAATTTATAGTTAAAAAGCTGGGTAAATTTTAAATATGTGTAAAAGTTAGATAAATTAAAAAATTGTCTATAAAATGGTAGCTTTTAGATGTGGGTTAAAGGTAAGTAAATTAAAAATGTGGAGAAATGATAGGTAAATTTAAAAAGAAATTTGAGTAAAATAAAAAAAATTGTGAAAAAGCTATGTAAATTGAAAAATCCTGGGGAAATATGAGAATAAAGTACAAAATTGTGGGTAAAAGTTGGTTAATTTTTTTTTTAATGTGGGTAATTTGTTTTAAAATGTGGGTATTTTTTTAACATGGGTAAAAAGGTGGGTAAGTTTTAAAAAACTGGTAAAAAGGTAGGTACATAGAATAAATGAATGAATGAGAGTTTTGTTAGATGGCTTGTTGACAATGACACTGCTAACTGATTCCTTACCATATTTCTAATAAAAGACAGTCCTCATAGTTCTCAAAATTTTGAAAATAATCAAGAATACGAGGGGATTTAGTAATATAATTAACTTTCTTATTATCATCAAACTTTTTAAATTCTTCAATGTGTATAAAAATATAATAAAAATTCATTGAACAATAATGATAAAGAAAAGAAAAAAAGCGAGGGTGGGGCTATTCACCACCATGTGCGACAATCTGCTGCACCTCACACCTTAGGGGTTAACTACACACTTTGAGGCAAGCCATCATGTTCGCAGCATTACCACAGGTGATGGCGGGGCTAAGGCGCTTCTTCTTCTTCGAAGCATGTGGTTATATGACAGTTTCCCATTTCTTTACACAGTCCTTTGCATTATTATTAAATTCTGCGAGATCTTTTAAGCTCCACTGGTTGGGTAGTAGAGGGCAAACAAGGCAATGCTGCATTGTATGGTCCTCCTCTCCACATTCGCAGATGGTTGGGCCAGTCTTGTAGCCCCATCTGGCCATAGCAGCTTTTGATCACGCCATTCCTGGACCCATGGTGGTTCTGAGCCAGGAGGGAGGGCTTCAGGAGGGGGGATTCCCATGTCAATAGGAAGGGAGTTATGCTCTAGCTTTCTAGTCCATAGCTGTAGTCTGGTTTCTTCCTGAGATGTTGTATGCCAAAATAATTTCGGAAACCATTGCAAGGAGACATACGAAAAGCATAGAGTTCACAAATGGCTATGGCATTATTCCTTTCTGATCAACTTTTCGTTAAAAAATAACTTAACTCATTTGGATACGTTTATAAACACTTTTCGGCACTACCATGCTATTAGATGTCAGAAGTGAAAGTTTCGTCAACCTTCTCAATCGTAAACATCGTTTATTTCCGTATTACCACGACTTCTGACAGTTAATACCATGAACTTAAATGAATTTTCACCAACAGTGGAGTTACTTCTGACAGCTAATACCATGAACTATATTTTCATAGTCACAGTTATCAATGTAGAAAACAAGTCATTTTCACCAACAGTGGAGTTAACTTATATGAAAATATAGGTGGCCCTTAAAAGGGCCAAATTAGAAAACAAATATATGATTATCAAATTTTTTTAACCAACCCTATACATGAAATTGATAACCATGACTATGAAAATATAAATGATTAAATCCAATTTATTTGATAACCATGACTTGTTTTCTAATTTGGCCCTTTTAAGGGCCACCTATATTTTCATTTAAGTAACTCCACTTACATCGATATGCTTTATTAAAATAACGCGTGGTAATACGGAAATAAACGATGTTTACGGTTGAGAAGGTTGACGAAACTTTCACTTCTGACAGCTAATAGCATGTTAGTGCCCGCTTTTCTTTTTAGAATCATACACTGAACTTAGAATATTTAATCCGGAACTGAAAACTAGTTCACGAGAGAATATGTTTTTATTCACACCGCCTCATCATTATTTTTAATCCTTTTATTTTGATAGTAACAAATTTCTGTATCCTCATTTATTTGCGTTCGTCACTCGATGGAGTTTTCATCAGTTAGTTTCCTATGACGATGGATTTGTTGCTGAGATGGAGACATTGGATCCGTCCATTAATAATGACTTTTTACGGCTTGTGCCTTCTCGTGGCCTTGCCTCTTTGCGTCGTAGAATTGCACAAAGCCGGGGCCGAAACTCATGTGGAAGGTTGGTTTGTCGGAGGCATTTTCGTCATGATGGCTCTGCCGATCTCTTTATGGGGAATTCTCCAACATCTTATCCATTATACTCAAGCTCATCTTCAACGTCACATAATCAGGTAAGAGAATTACACTCACGCATACACACCTACTTTAAACGTACATTTATCTCGAAAGTTTTACATAGGAACATCATACATTTTTATGTTATTCCCCCCCCCCCTCCTCCATATATATATATATATATATACATATATATATATATATATATATATATATATATATATATATATATATATATATATATATATATATAGAGAGAGAGAGAGAAGAGTCTGCGGTACTGAGACCGAGGAGACCACTAATCATGGGAGTACTCGATGTATGGGGAGATGCAGAGTATATATATATATATATATATATATAAATGAAAGGTATAGAAAATATTGTAGCAAAAAGCCAACAGTATTCCATAATATATTTATATATATATATATATATATATATATATATATATATATATACAATGATATTAAATAAATGGAAACTATATTTATAAAACCATATTTATTCTATTATATATATTTCAAGGGTACCAAAACTTTGGTACGCTTTCATCAGATAAAATACAAAGTTTGTTTTATAAATTTTGACATAACCAAGAAAAGATACCTTAACGGTTCAAGTTTTTCTTGGATAATCCAAGAAAAACTTGAATCGTTAAGGTATCTTTTCTTGGTTATGTCAAAATTTATAAAACAAACTTTGTATTTTATCTGATGAAAGCGTACCAAAGTTTTGGTACCCTTGAAATATATATAATAGAATAAATATGGTTTTATAAATATAGTTTCCATTTATTTAATATCATTGTATATATATATATATATATATATATATATATATATATATATATATATATATACACACATATATATAAGTAGGCGCATATTACATACAATGGCAATTATATCAAGAATGCTCCCACCCTCTTTTCGTTATATTAAAAAACAAACACTTTCATAAAAATATTATTTAACGAAAACATTTGCGAAAAACATCTCAAGTTCAAACTACTTTAAGGTGTTCTTTAAGTAATATTTGTACTTTTAACCATGCACTAGGCTATATATGTTAAGGGTATTGAAAATAAAGTTGAGTTATTTACACATTAATGCTCTAATTAAGACGGTCCCATACAATTAGTACTAATTATAATTATTCATTAGGTCAGAGTTCACGAGGGATCCTCTAATTGGTCGCTCGATCTGTTAGGAATAGCAGCCAATTCCCCGTCAAATTATGTCCTACTGCTAAAACAGGAATGCCTTTGATCATGCGACTGTTCGACTCTAGGGCTAAACAACAACAACATACTTGGATAAATTCAGTCGTCGATAGCTCTCAACTCGTACGATAAAGACGGTCTAGCTGAGCTAAGGAGCGAGGGTATTTTAGCACGGGGTCGATCGACGTGCTAAAAATAGCAACCAAATATCTTTAAAATCACACCCCCACAGTCTTAAAAAAGAAAGTAAATATTAGGCTATCATTGACAATAGAGCACGAAATATATACCGAACTTGTCCTTTGGACTGAGTGCTCTACCAACTTTGGATATAAGCTCCCGTTTTTCCACTACTATATATTTCTCATTATCATCATCATCACCATAATTTAAAGTCCATTTTCGATGCTTGCATGGGTTAAACGGGTCGTCCGCGTCATAAGACATGTTTAGTATGATTGGACGCGCCGTACCTTGCTCAGACTGAATTATAAATTTGGCCTGGACTTTTACAGATGGATGCCCTTCCTAAAACCAACTACATTTACAGTGTGGAACTAGATCTCACCGTTATGAGGAGGGACAGGCCGGCTGGCTGCGCTGAACCCTTCTCACAGTAGAACCATAGTTTGGGAGCCACACCCACATTTATATTGTGGAGCTGAGGCAAGTCTGGTCAGTTGGCCACACCGTACCCTGCTCACAGCGGAACTATAGTTTATGAGGGAGATTGGGTCAGTAGGCAATGCCAAGCCTTACTTGTAAAAGTAACCATGTTACTGGTGAGCCACATCCAAGTCAGTTAAGCCACATGGGTTTTTGTTGTCAGGATTTAGCTGGAATTCCACTTTGTTGCTTCTGCTGTCAAACTTATATCTAGAAGCTTTCTTGAGTTTGGAAAAATAAACGTTGGTAGTCATGGTAATGGTGAGATGTCAACAGTGTCACTGCCACTGCCAACTACAAATATGACTTACTCAGAGTTTCTTCCCTTAGCATGTGTTAAAATACAAACACAATGCTTTCAAACTGTATAGGGATCTTTTTGTTCACGGGTTAAATATTAAGTAGATATGACATTTATACTTACATGGAAGAGATATAAAGAATGTATGACAAAATGTGCTGCTGGCAATAGAAGAGAGAGCGGATTTTTATATTAAAGCATGTGTTTGTTGTTGCTTTATGTTGATTGAACACGTGTTGCTCACTTGTTTTAGCTGTATCTCCTTTCATACAGGAGAGAGAGAGACATTCAAAACTGAAGCAACCGTGTATTTATTGCTTTAGTGTCAGCTACTATGTTAAATGCGTGTCGCTCACTTTCTTTGCTTTCTTTATCTCTGTTTCTTTCTCTCTTTGTTCATGCATTGTGAACATACTTGCTTAGTTTCATCTTTGGCTTTCAGCACTCTATTTAATTTCACGTGTGCTTTCTCTCAAATTCTCACTTCTTCATTCCCCCTATTTTTCCTCATATTCCATCGTAGTGAAGATGATAACTCACGACAACGACAGATTGACAAACAGACAAGCAAACATATAAACAAATGAATACAGGTACAAAACCCTATTCCTGGGTCTAAAGAACTCACAGGCCAAGTTTGAACATGGTTGGTCCACTGGTTTTTAAGTGCATTGGAGACAAACAGACAAAGAAATTAGCTATTTTATATATATAGATAAATATAAATATGTAGCTATGTATATACATATGTATATATATGTATCTCTCTCTCCCTCTTCTCTCTCTTTATATATATATATACACGCACACACACTCATACTCTAAATGTGGTTGGAGTTAGGAAGAGCATCAAGCTGTAGAACCCAACCCAAAATCAGTTCTGTATGAGCAAGACATGGTCATCGGACCTGTCTTGGCTCACATCGTGACAACTCATCTAACACATGTTAGCATGGAAAACAAAAAAAAAAGCAACAGCAAAATATAGGCAAAATGAATCAGAAGAACAAAGATCAAAATGGCTTGCTGATGATAGGACAAGATGAATTAGATGTACGAAACTACAGCACAAAACAGACAGCATGAATCAGATGCACAAAGATAATCAAGGCTTCAGCAACAAAGAAGAAGTGGACAGAATAGGCAGGATGAATCAGAGGAACAAAGATGAAATAGGCTTGCTGGTGATAGGACAATGGAAACAACTATTCACCAAGAGGAATCAGATGAACAAGAAATCATTAAGACAGCAAATGGAGAGAAATAGAGCAGCTCAAAGGTGGGCATGAAGAAACTGAAGCTCAAACAACACAAAGTAAACAGAGAGCAAGAACAGAAGATTTATGATTTAGAAGGGTTGCCAAGTGGAACTTTGCTGCCTTTAGTTACAATCTACATCAAGACTATGCCTCAAAACTTTTAATTTGAATTTCCTCAATGAACAGAATTTGTCTAAATTGTGATGCAAAAAAATGGAATGGTGGGTCTGTAGTGAACAGAATTAAATGTATTTTCCTTTGTGATTAAATGTGTTTTCCTTTGGCAGAAGATTGGTGGCACAGAGGTAAATTGGCTGAAGTGTGAGCCAATCAAGGCCCTCAGTGGATTGAGACAAGTTGCTGGACTACTTGAACCAGAGACACAGTTGGCTGACAAGGCAGAGAGAAAGATTTCACTGAACAACCTGGTAGCATCAAGACGTCCGACATTTGATATGCCACATTATTTCACATCTCCACAGGAATATGCAGCCAATACAATGTGAAGACTTGCTCAACCTTCTCTTGTTATTTCGATTCCATATTTGTACAACAAATAAAAGGGAATTTTTGTTATAATGGATTATGTCGTTTTCATCATTGCCTTCTGAATCGATAACTATATTATCTCCAGCGACACATAATCCATGCAAAAAACAACAAAAATTCCCTTTTATTTGTTGTACAAATATGGAATCAAAATAACAAGAGAAGGTTGAGCAAGTCTTCACATCGTATTGGCTGCATATTCCAGTGGAGATGTGAAATAATGTGGCATATCAAATGTCGGACGTCTTGATGCTACCAGGTTGTTCAGTGAACTAGTCTCTGCCCTGTCAGCCAACTGTGTCTCTGGTCCAAATAGTCCAGCAACTTGTCTCAATCCACTTAGGGCCTTGATTGGCTCCCACTTCAGCCAATTTACCTCTGTGCCACCATTCTTCCGCCAAAGGAAAATACATTTAATTATGTTCACTACAGTACCCTCCGTTTAGATCGAAGATCGATATCAATACATGAGTAGTGCTAAATATGCAATATGTCTACATGACATCAAACAATAAATAATCGTCGGGTACACCGAGAAAACACATACATGAATACAACCAAGAAAAATGAAACATAACATAATTGAACAAGCAAAAGTAATTTTTTACATAAGAGTCAAAAGTTTGAACAATATCACAGTTCATATATAGATTGTTTTACTCAATCTCTGAGGCCAATGTACTCTACGACCACTACGAGTCGTCGTAACACATGTGGGTGAAGGTAATGAAGGTGTGTGTGATATTGTGGGTGAGTATGCTTGTGAAGGTTCAACATCAATGTATTGTATGTAGGGGGTGTTTGGGGTTCAACTGGTGGAGCGTCTGTAAAGGCCTGTTTAATCCTATCTACAGAAACTGTTTCCTACCACAAATGTCTATGGTAAAAAGTTTGTCCGTTTTTGCCAGGACACGGTAGGGTCCTGTATAGGGTGGTACAAGTGGTCCTTTCACTGAGTCTTTATGTAGAAAAACGTGAGTCCAAGAAGTAATGTTTTTAGTAACCAAAGATTTAATCGTCTGTTGACGTGTTCCCATAGGCGGAAGATCATTGAAATATGATCGCAATCGGTTAATATATAACGTAGGATCTTCCCGCGATGCGTCGACTGGGACTAACATCTGTCCCGGTAAGGATAAAGGTGTTCCGTACAGCAATTCCGCTGGGGAATATCCGAGATCCTCCCTGACCACTGCGCAACAGCCAAGAAGAACAATTGGTAGATATTCACTCCATCTTTGCTGGTCGGGATAAGCATGCAATGCTGCTTTTAATTGTTGATGAAAGTGTTCTATCATGCCATTTGACGCCAGGTGGTAACTAGTAATTCTAATACAATGTATCCCTAAGATTTTAGAAAGTTCATGGAAGAGATGTGATTCAAATTGTCCGCCATGGTCAGTGGTGATCGTGGAAGGGACACTGTATCGCGAAATCCAGCCAGACATCAGAGCTCGTGCTACCGATTCTGCTGAAATCTCTTCGAGAGGAATGGCTTCAGGCCAACGTGTAAAACGGTTGATGCACGTAAGAAGGTATGTTTATCCATGACTGACCGGCCAAGGTCCAACTAGGTCGATATGAATATGGTCAAAGCGGGCATCTGGAGCGTTGAATGTGCCCAGAGGTGCTTGAATGTGTTTGTGCACCTTAGACTTCTGGCAAGGTATGCAGGAACGAGACCATGCAGTGATATCTCGTCTCATATTTGGCCAAAAGAATCTAGCCGTAATGAGTTTCACTGATGAATGGATTCCAAGGTGTGAGAGCTTGTGTAACGTATCGAAAACTGTTCACCGATGAAGTTCCGGAACGAAGGGTTGAGGTGAATCAGTCGATATGTCACACAGGATGCTTGTGTCAGAATTGTGCACAGGTAATTGTTTGAATTTGCACGTCGCAATTTTGGTTGCAGATTAATCCAAATCGTCCAAAGCAGGCTGGTCAGCAGCGAGCAAACGTAGATCAATATCAGTTTTTGTCGATTAGGTAAACGAGATAATGCATCTGCCGCTAAATTCTGTGATTCAGGAATATGGCGTATATCACTAGTGAATTGTGATACATAATCTAAATGTCGAGTTTCACGTGGCGAGTATCTTTCGGGTTTCGCTTTGAGAGCAAATGTCAAAGGACGATGGGCCGGGAAAATCGTAAACGGGCGTCCTTCCAACGAATGCTGGAAGTGTTTGATTGCCAAGTACATCGCTAACAGTTCTCTGCCGAAAGTACTGTATCAGGTTTCAGCGGGTTTAAGCTGTTTTGAGAAATATGCAAGTGGTTGCATCTTCTGGTTGTGGTACTGTTGCAAAACTGCACCTACTGCTGTGCCTGATGTATCAACGACCAGTGAAAACTGGGCATCAGGCACAGGATGTGCAAGCAGGGTGACATCAGCTAATTCCTGTTTCACTCTGGAATAAGCTTCGAGTTGAGCAGGGTCTAAAGAAATAGATTCGTTTTTCTTTTTTCGATTCCGCAACAGTTCAGAAAAAGGTGCTATGCGCTCAGGACATGGAATAAAACGACGGTAATAATTTAGCAGTCCCAAGAACTGACGTAATTGACGTAATGATGTAGGAGGAGGTAATTCTTGAAGAGCTTTCACTTTATCTGGTGGAGGTGATATGCCTGTAGGACTAATGGTGTGTCCTAGAAAAACTAGCGAAGACGCACCAAATATACACTTCGCGGGGTTAATGCGAACTTGGTACTTCTTAAAACATTGAAATAACAAACGAAGGTGTTTAACATGTTCCTCTGGAGATGTGCTAGCAACGAGTACGTCGTCTATATAGCAGTATACAAAATCCAGGTCTCTGGTGATTTCGTCCATGAAGCGTTGAAAGGTACTAGCGGCGTTGCGTAGACCAAAGGGCATCGTTAGGAACTCAAAAGCACCAAAGGGTGTAGTGATAGCAGTCTTCGGAATATCAGCTGGATTAAGTGGCATCTGATGATACGCTCTGACTAAATCCAGTTTAGAAAAAACTGTGCATCCATGTAAGGAAGAAGCAAAATCCTGAATGTGTGGGATCGGGTACCGTCATCACGTTTAATTGGCGAAAGTCCCCAGTCGGACGCCAATCGCCGGAACGCTTTGGAACCAAATGCAAAGGAGAGGCCCACGGACTGGAGGAAGGGCGTATGATCCCCAGCTGCAGCATGTGGTTAAATTCAGCCTTCGCCGCTTTCAATTTCTTCGCAGAGAGGCAGTGAGAGCGTGAAAATACAGGAGCGCCAAGTTTCGAAATGTTTTGTGGAGTGAGTAGGCTTGCTTACCACAAAATTCAAATTTGTCAATTCCGGGAAGGAATTTAGAAGCGACTGGAAAGGGTCCTCGGAAGCGGCGATGAAGAGTACCGGGCTGATAGATGAGACAGTAGATCTCAAACCCAGAACGGAGAGTTCCGTATTAGCATCCAACAACCGGCGTCTGTGCATATCCACTAAGAGGTTATAGTGGTGCAGGAAATCCGAGCCTAGAATAGGGTAAGGCAAATCAACGACTGTGAAAATCCATGTGAAGTCTCTTCGCAATTCCAGGTTCAAAGAACGAGAAATTTGACCATATGTGGAAATAGGAGAATGATTTACGGCTTCCAGAGAAATGGATGAAACTAGCGGCTTCTCCTTGAGAAGTTTTAGCGGCCATATGCTGCAAACAGCGCCTGTATCCATCGAGCTTGGGAAAACATGTCAGTTATGAAGAACGCACGATTATTTGGGAGTGTCAGAGGAGACTGTGCCGTGCTCAGGTCTCCTGAAATTCGTTTCCCTGGTTGGAAAAGGAACAGGGCTGTCTACAACAGCGTGCCGCCACGCCAAAAAGGCTGTGATAGTATCACAGTCCTGGCTTGCTGTGTGGCGGTGGCGTGGTGCAGGCGAACGGCTCTGTAAACGACATCTGGGCGATTGAGCCCTGGAGAAACTCAATCTTCTCACCTTTTTGGTGAGTTGTGCTATGGCTTGAAGAATTGCTGTAGACGTGAGCGACTGATCGGTGTGAACAGCAGCCGCTGGAGAGAACGAAGAGACCTCAGCCGGCGGCTGAGGTGTAGAGAAGGAGGCAGGCTTTCCTGTGAAACTCATTATTTTGTCTGCCGAAGATGCCAGTTGCTCGACTGAGCTAGTCTCCATCATAGGCGCCAATATCGCCTGGACATTGGGCGGCAGCCTCGAAAAGAAAAGCTGTCTCAGGAGGGCGCTGTCAGCTGGAGCGTCCTCCGCCAGTTCTTTCATTCGACGCAGGAACTGGCTCGGCGTCCGATCACCCAAATGCTCGTCATTTACTAGGGTTTGAAATCTCTTCTCTGCGGACAACAAGGTACGCTGCAGAACCTCGCGCTTAACGCTCTCATAGGTGGCTCCCGGGGCCGGATCAGTAATCAGATCCTTAACAACTGTCGTTAAAGACGCCGGGTAAGCATTCAAAAGAATATGTAGTTGTCTGTCTTCGGACGTTATGCCATTCGCAGCAAAATGCGATTCAATCTGTGCGAACCAGACACGGACGTCGCCTGCAAACGCTGGCAATGAAGTTCTACCTCTCGTGAATTAAGGTATGCCTGTAAGCAATAGAGAACAACAGGGAAATTGCAGGCCAAAAGGAATCCAAGGGAAAAGAAAAATATAAAATAAAAACAATGATATTTTCTTTCGTTGTTGAAGAGACAAATGTTAAGAATAAAAAAAAAAAAAATTTTCTTTTCTTTTATATTTTTCAAAATGCCGTTGCCCTAAAGTCAATTTGCCGGGAAAACAAACGAAGAAGACGGAAGTCAGCCATTATGAGCTCTCCGGAAATGAAGGCAAAAATCTTTTTTTTTTAATACGGCGTCACCCAATCAGAATTTGAAGAAGACGGCCGGCGCCATGATGGATTTCCCGTGCAATATTTAGATTTCAAGGCAGTAAAAAAAATAAATACCATAACTCACGCTGTCGCGTACATTTCCCAAGAAGTCCATATGAATTTTGATTTTTTTTTTTTTTAATCATATATTTCAATCGAGCTGCTGCTATGGTATGTGTCCATCAGAGAGAGAAAAAATTTTGTTGTCCATAATTTTCTTAATCGGTTCCAAATTTTTTTTTTTGTATAAAGTAAATCCGTATCACCATTTATTAGGTAGAGTGGTGAGTGGCATGTTGATCATGTCGGCAGGTCACCATTTATAACGTGGATTACGTGTTGCTGGAGATATTAATATAGTTATCGATTCAGAAGGCAATGACGAAAACGACATAATCCATTATAACAAAAATTCCCTTTTATTTGTTGTACAAATATGGAATCGAAATAACAAGAGAAGGTTGAGCAAGTCTTCACATCGTGTTGGCTGCATATTCCTGTGGAGATGTGAAAGAATGTGGCATATCAAATGTCGGACGTCTTGATGCTACCAGGTCGTTCAGTGAACTAGTCTCTGCCCTGTCAGCCAAATGTGTCTCTGGTCCAAGTAGTCCAGCAACTTGTCTTGATCCGCTGAGGGCCTTGATTGGCTCACACTTCAGCCAATTTACCTCTGTGCCACCATTCTTCCGCCAAAGGAAAATACATTTAATTCTGTTCACTACAGGTCAACTGGATTGTGCTGTTTAAATGGAAAGATTAAGTTTAAACTTACCTGAACCATTGGTACAACTAATGAATCAAGATGTTTTCTTTAAAATATCCAGAAGTACATTAATGAATTCCAAATGACATCATTTTGTGCAAATGTCATCCATGAAGGTGGCTATATACCCACTTTCAAGATTCAAGGGCAAGTGTACCACAGAACTGGACCGTTTCAGCCACTTTCAGAAGAAGAACCAAAATATTTACAACTGTATCTCATCAGTGATATGAAAACCCAAACACAGACAAGGAATAAAGAGACTAATTATGAAATCATATTGCAACTTAAAGATATGTTACATAAAAGTAACAGTTATATTAGAAATTTCAAATATATACTAGAAAAGGTTTTGAATGAAATTTCATTATTTGGGCAACACTAGGTACTTCTGCTCGTATATATAAATAGACAAAAGATAACCAATTCTTCTTCATAGTCCCGACTGCACAGTTTCGCTCTTCACACTTATAATTTTATACAGCTCTGATTAATTGATTATTTATTTAATTCATTTATTCATCAAGCAAAACTGGTAAAGGATGGACATCACACATATCTGTGTTTATACTTATGTATCTCTTTGTATATGTATTATTTATTTTTTATAATTTATCCTAACTCCCGTATGGTTGAGTAAAAAATTAGGCTGAAATAGACTGCTTCTTACAACAGAACCATGGTTTGTTACTTACCAACAGTCTATCCTTTACTACCATAAAACCACGGGATAAGTGAAATAGTGACTGAACAGTGCAAAAGTGTGTTCACACCTCGACTGAGGCACATGCAATAACAAAGCCAGAGGATTTTTTGATGCCACAACACTCCATGAAGAAATGGTGACCATCAACCACATAGACATAACAGAGGAATATGTGGTATCCGCCATAAACGAAATTAGAACAAACTCGAGGAAAATGACTGCCTGACTAGCACGCAGCATGGCTTCCGCCCGGGAAGAAGCTGCCTTACACAGCTGCTACAGTACGACGACTGGGTACTGAAACAACTGCTAGACAGCTCACATGTGGGCGTGATATATCTTGACTTTGCGAAGGCCTTTGACAAAGTCGACCACAGAATGATATGTCACAAACTACACAGACTCAGCATAATTGGAAAAGTAGGTGAGTGGCTGCATGATTTCTTAAAAGTCAGAGGCCAGACAGTTGCAGCCAATGGGGCCCTCTCAAAGGAAACATAAATAACAAATGGGGTGCCCCATGGCACAGTCTTGGGACCACTACTGTTTTTGGTGACTCTCTCAGATATGCCCTCTGTAGTACATATAACATCCCTCACTAGCTATGCTGATGACAAAGGTAGCACAGGCAATCAAAAAGATCTGGATGCCATATACAAATGAGCTGAAGATATGCAGTTTAATGCTGGAAAATTTCAAGCCCTACAATACCAACCTGCAAACACAAATACAATACAACACAGGTACACCGGACCAAGAGGGATTGAAATTCCCGTGTTGAAATCGATACGATATCATCATCATCATCATCATCATTTTACGTCCGCTTTTCCCTGCTTGCAAGGGTGGGACGGGTCTTATTCAGCACAGCATCTCTCCACTCGTCACGGTCCTTCGTCATCTCCACCGTGAGCTTCAATGATCTGAGGTCTGTTCTCACCACCTCTGCCCATGTTTTTCGTGGTCTACCTCTACCACGTCTTCCTTCAACTGGCATTTCCTGGCACTTCTTCACTCATCGGTCATCCTCCATGCGCATCACATGTCCATACCACCTCAGTCTCCTCTCCCGTACACTACATTCTATCCCTCTCAGACACAGTTTCTCTCTCAACACATTTATGCTGGGACGTTCACGCACATTTACACTGCACATCCAACGGAGCATGCTTGCCTTATTTCTCTCCAGCCGTCGCATATCCTCTGCAGTTGTTGCCCATGTCTCACTACCATGCAGCATCGCGCTCCTCACACAGGCATCATACAACCGGCCTTTCGTACGCAGGGAGAAACCCTTCTTCGTCAACAGAGGAAGCAGCTCCCTAAACTTCTTCCAACCCGTCCTTATTCTAGATACTATGGCCTCGGAACACCCTCCTCCCATGCTAATCTGATCTCCTAGGTACCGGAAGCTATCCACCACTTCTATAGCGCCCTCCTGCATTTGAAAAATGTGTCTATCAATGCGACTTCTACTGTCTAATTTCCCTGTACATCTACTGCATACATATTTCTCCCTACCTGTTAGTTTGCCTGCTATCCCGCTACATCTCTTGTGTACCCAGGATCTGCATTGTGTGCATTTTATAGAATTTATGCCAGTTCCTTTTCTGCATATCGAACATGGCCATTTCCCTGATGGAATCAGGGTTTTGTCCTCTTTTCTACTCATCAACACTTTTGTCTTATCTTTTCTACTCATCAACACTTTTGTCTTATATATATATTTGATATATATATATATATATATTCCCAGCTGTGGTCACCCCATTGTGTCAAACTAACCACGGAGCTTGAGGCAATCCAGCAAAGCTACACCAAGAGGATTGTGACGATAAATGAGATAAGCTACTGGGAGAGGCTAAAAGAACTGAACCTCTACTCCTTCGAATGAAGATGGGAGAGATACGCAGTGATATAAATATGGAAAATCCTGGAGGGACTAGCACCAAACTTTGGCATTGGGAGCTAGACCAACCCCCGAACAGGATGTTACTGTGTGGTGCCAAAGGCCCCATCTTTCACATTTAGAATAAGGAGCAGATATTGCAATAGTCTGGGGTTCAAAAGCCCTCAACTCTTCAACAAGCTGCTGAGGGATTTGAAAGATGTGCATGGTGTGGACGTGGATGTTTTCAAGAAACATCTTGACACCTTGCTTTCCTGGATCCCGGATGAGCCCACAGCAAGGCACAAAGGTAACCTAAGGGCAGCAGCAACGAACTCCCTCCAGGCTGGAGATAGAATGTGTAGCAACAAGGGTGGTGTCCCAGCATGGCCTCAGCTGGATGGCTGGAACAGGTAAAAGAGTATGTATATGTATACATATGTATATATATATATATATAGTGAGTGAAGATTCTTGAATATTATTTCATACTTTTACTGATTGCAATCATCATCCTCATCATCATCATCACATCATCATTTTTGTATCTGTTTTTCCAAGCTTGCATGGGTTAGACAGGTCCTTCTCAGCTCAGCATCTCTCCACTTGTCTCATTCCTTTGTCATCTCCTCGGAGTTTCTGCAATTTGAGGTCAGCTCTCACAACATATATATATATATATCATCATCATCATTTTACGTCCGCTCTTCCCTGCGTGCAAGGGTGGGACGGGTCTTATTCAGCACAGCAACTCTCCACTCGTCACGGTCCTTCGTCATCTCCACCGTGAGCTTCAATGATCTGAGGTCTGTTCTCACCACCTCCGCCCATGTTTTTCATGGTCTACCTCTACCATGTCTTCCTTCAACTGGCACTTATTCACCCATCGGTCATCCTGCATGCGCGTCACATGTCCATACCACCTCAGTCTCCTCTCCCGTACACTACATTCTATCCCTCTCAGACACAATTTCTCTCTCAACAGTCTTCCTTCAACTGGCATTTCCTGGCACTTCTAATTTTTAACCTTCAATCCCTGACTCTTAGGCCCTTTTCAAATTCTCTTAACCCCCCATAACCCATCCCTTTTACAACTCCGACAACTAATATAAAAGAGCCCCCTTAGAATATAGACCCCAAATATACAAGCGGAGCTGCTGATGTATACCACAATTTCAAACTGCTAATCTTGAGTGAAACGTTGATGTAAATAATGAACTTACAATCACCTGTTATATGCCTTGAAAAGTCCCACCATATGGTCGGACGAAACGGCTGTCGGCAATAAACTTGTTATAATGTCATAATAGTTCCTTTGTTCTTTTTCATTTATATATATATATATATTTATATATATGGAGGCACATGCTTAGTGGTTAGAGCATTGGCCTTGCAATCGAAAGGTTGTGAGTTCAATTCTCAGACCGGGTGATGTGTTGTTTCCTTGAGCAAGGCACTTTATTTCACATTGCTCCAGCTTACTCAGCTGTAGAAATGAGATGATAGGGACTGGAGTCCCTATCATTCCACTGCAAAGTGGTCGTGGAGGTGCCACGGCAAAAAAGCACCCAGCACTCACTGTAAATGAGGTTGGTGTTAGGAAGGGCATCCAGCTGTAGAAATCAAGCCAGAATCAGTTCCCGTCCCACCCTTGCAAGCAGGGAAAAGTGGACGTAAAATGAAATGAATGAATGATGATATATATATATATGTATGTATGTATATATATACATATGTATGTATATATATATATATATATAGATATATATATATATATATATATATAAATATATACATATATATATATTGTCATACTTTGGGAGGGTCATGTTGCCAATAAGAAACACACGCACCAGTTGCTTTCACTTCAATTTATTATATATTTATAAATTTACAAATTTATAAATTTCTGGTTGGTTGGTTGGTTCCACAACCAGATAGTTGTTTATATATAGTCATAGTTCTTTCGTCACACACTCTGTGACCTCTTCAGTGACTGGGGATTCCTTTCTTTGTTTCTGTGCCTCTCCTTTGTTCTGTCCTACGCCATTTTGTTTCTGTGTGTGTGTTGTGTGCTCAGTCTGCGCATGCGCCACATCCGGGTGTCTGTGTTGTTTATGTTCATTCATCTATTTGTTATTTACATGTTACTGGTTGGTTGTTTGTTCTATGTGTGTGTGTGTTTTCATTTTGTCCTTAATTGTAAGTTGTGATGTTGCTGTTCCACTCATATTTTCTATTTAATTTTGGTTGTAATTCTTTTATGTTTATTGCCTCTGTAATTTGTCTAAACATTGCGTCTTTTCTGTGTGTAGATTCTATTTTATTTCTATGTTCTCTAATTTACCCTTGTGTTCTATCTTAGCATGTTGGTAGAGTACAGATGATTCTTTATTATCTTGAAGGTCTCGCCAGTGTTCATTTATCCGTTCCCCTATACTACGAGCTGTCTCACCTATGTACACTATATTTTGTCTCTACATTGTCCTTCAGTACATCTTATGCTATACACTACATTTCTAGTTTTACTGTTAATATGGGGGCTTATTTTACAGGTTACACATTTCTTATCTATACATGAGGGTCTTTGAAAAGGGTATGTCTTGCTAATAAGTGTTTTTACGGAGGTACCTGGTCTTTCTACTATCTTAATATTGAGTTTATGTTTATTTAGGGCCCTTCTAAATGATCAGTGAGAGCAAGGTTGAGTTCCGTGGGGGGGGGGGGGGTATTTTGTTAGAGATGCTTACTGACTGTAGTAGGTTTTATTTTGTATTTAGGTAAGGCGGGTCTTCTCTATTACTGAGTACCCGCCAAAGGTCTCGGTCCAGTGACATTGTCTTGGAGAGGTGTAAGTGTGTGAGGTCGGAATTTATCAGCTCGTCCCAGGTTTTTCTGGGTCTGCCTCTCCGTGGCTACCGTCTATCTTTATTGCCCTGCACTTTGTTATACAGCTGTCGTCTTTCATGCGCATCACGTGACCATACCAACGTAGCCTTCACGTATATTACTATTACACATCCAGCGGAGCATGCCAGCTTCGTTCCTCTCTAGTCTGCGTATATCCTCTGCACACAATGCCCAGGTCTCACTGCCATGCAACATTGCTGTTCGTATGCAGGCATCATACAACCTGCCTTTCATTTTTAGGGAGAACCCTTTAGCGGCTAATAGTGGTATAAGCTCTCTGAACTTTTTCCC
>CAXHJY010000719.1:40000-60000 GCA_964016885.1 Eledone cirrhosa
ATGTATATATGTATATATATATATATATATATATCTCTCTATATCATCATCATCATCATCACGGTTTTATGTCCGTTCTTCCACGCTAGCATGGGTTAGACGGGTTGTCCTGTTGTGTGCAGTGTCTGGTCGGCTGACCATGCCTTGCTCATACAGGAACTGATCTGGCTTGATTTCTACAGCTGGATGCCCTTCCTAACACCAACTTCATTTACAGTGAGTGCTGGGTGCTTTTTCGTGGCGCCTACACGTCCACTTTACAGTGTGGGCTGGGTGCTTTTTTGCTATGGCACCTCCACGACCACCTTGCGGTGGGGGGTGTGGTGGCATATTGTTTATATGCTTCAGCATGTACCCATGGAAGGTCGGGTACTCTGTATTACTGCGTGACGCCAGAAGTCACGGTCGTGTGTCATTGTCTTTGAGAGGTGTAATTGGGTAAGGTCGGCTTTTATCACCTCATCCCAGGTCATCTTGGGTCTCCCCACTCTGCGGTTTCCATCAACTTCTAGTGCTCTGCACCTTTTTATGCAGCTGTCATCCTTCATACGCATCACATGTCCATACGAGCGCAACCGCCTCTCCTGCACACAGCATTTGATTCCTCTTATGCTCAGTCTCTCTCTCAATTCATTTATGCTTTGTCGTTCACGTATATTACTGTTACACATCCATCGGAGCATGCAGGCTTCGTTTCTCTCTAATCTACGTAAGTCTTCCACCTTCAGCGCCCAGGTCTCACTACCATGCAACATCGCTGTTCGGATACACGCATCATACAGTCTGCCTTTCATTCTGAGGGAGAAGCCTTTTGCAGCTTGCAGTGGTAGTAGTTCCCTAAACTTCTTCCATCCCGTTCTTACCCTAGGTATTGTACTTTCTGAACAGCCACCTCCGTTGCTAATTCGGTCACCTAGGTAGCAGAAGCTGTCTACTGTATCTACAGGGCCCTCCCAGAGATTGGTGGTACTTGTTTCCTGTGGCTGTTTGCTGCTTGCTGTTTCAGCACAGCTGCTGCATGTGAATCCTACATTCTTAATTAAGCTTCCTGAGATCCCGCTACATCTCTTGTGTACCTATTGTTTGCATTTGGGGCAGAGAATGGAGTTCCTACCTACACCTTTCCTACATACTGAGCAAGGCCATTTCCCTGCGGGGATCTGGGTTCTGTTTTCTCGTCTACTTACAAGGACCTTAGTCTTTGTCATGTTGACTTTGAGACCCTTTCTTTCTAGTCCCTGCTTCCAGGTTTGGAATTTATTCTCTAGTTCTACCATAGATTCAGCTATGAGTGCGAGGTCATCAGCATACAGGAGTTCCCATGGGCATCCGGTCTTAAACTCCTCCGTTATTGCCTGCAGGACTATGATGAACAGGAGAGGGCTAAGAACAGAGCCCTGGTGGACCCCAACCTGTACGCTAAATTCCTCGCTATACTCATTGCTAATCCTAACTTTGCTGACTGCTCCCCTATACATGGCTTGTACCGCTTTCACAAGCCATTCATCTACTCCTAGTTTTCTAAGAGCCCACCAGATTACCGCACGTGGAACTCTGTCAAAGGCTTTCTCAAGGTTGACAAATGCCAAGTAGAGTGGCTTACTTTTAGCTAGGTACTTTTCCTGTAATTGCCTCACAAGGAAGAGGGCATCAGTGGTGCCTCTTCTTGGTACAAACCCAAATTGCATCTCGTCTATTTTCACCCGGTCCCTAATCAGCTGTGCTATAACTCTTTCTGTTACTTTCATGACCTGGTCCATCAACTTTATACCTCTATAGTTTCCTCTATCTAGTGCATCGCCTTTACCTTTGTAGCAGTTGACAATGATGCTACTGCACCAATCTTTTGGTATGGCCCCTTCTAGTATTACCTGGTTAACGATACGTGTGGTTATAGTGTGACCTACAGACCCAGATGCCTTCAGCATCTCGGCAGCTATCCCCGATGGACCGGTTGCCTTCCCCATCTTCATATCTCTGATTGCCTTACTTACTACGCTGCCGCTGACTTGTACTGCTGGTCCCTCTATAGGGTCTACTTGGGGTAGGGTCTCTTCTTCCCATGCATTCTCCTCATTTAGTAATCTATCATAATGACTCTTCCATGCATCTTTCTTCTCAGCACTTGTGAGGGCAAGCTCACCATTATCATTCCGGATACACTTCTCTCCAATGACATCACAACTATCTCTGACAACTGCCTCGCAATCTTGAATACCTCCTGTTTCTGGTCCTCACGTTGTAAAACATGCTTGAATTTTCTATCCTCTGCTTCCCTCCTAGCTAAGTATACTTGTCGCCTAGCTTCCCTCTTGGTTTCTATGTAATGTACCCTGCCTCCCCCGTTCTTCCATTCTTTCCATGCCTGTCTCTTGGCCTTGACTGCTTCATCTACCTTATTGTTCCACCACCAAGTCACTCTCCTCCTGCTTGAGGTCTTACTCCAGCCACAGACCTCGTCCGTCGCCTCTAGTAAATTATTTTTTAGGAACTCCCAGTTCTCTTCTACATTAAATGTCTCTATCTGTTCTTCTTTACTGTCGTAGGCGTTGAGTAAAATATCTTTAAATCTGTTACTGGTTGAGGGGACTTTCAGCTTCCAGATCTTTCTTCTCCAGGTTGGCCTCTGTTTCAGGGCTCGTTTAGTTCTGACCGTGAGGTCGCTGACAACTAAGCTATGTTGGGATGTACATTCCTCACTAGGGAAGGCTTTTTTGTTTACGACCGTCCATCTGTCACGTCCTCTGATGAGGATAAAATCTAACTGAGTAGAGTGCTCCCCTGATCTATAGGTGATCAGGTGGTTGTCGGGTTTTTTAAAGTTTGTGTTACATATCGACATGTCATTGGCGACGCAGAATTCTAGAAGTCTGAATCCTTCCTCATTCCTTGTGCCAACTCCATGGCCTCCATGTACTCTATTGAAGCCGTCGCTGTGTTTACCTACGTGTCCGTTAAAATCTCCTGCGATGATTAGGAAGTCATTGTCGTTTATTAGAGCAGTAGTGTGCATTAGGGACTCGTAAAACCTATCCTTAAGTTCGTCTGGCAGCCCCGATTGGGGTGCGTCAGCTGATATTATTGTGGTAATTGTCTTATTCAGGACTAATCTGAGTTTAATGATTCTTGCATTTACCCTGTACACTGAGATTACTTTATCTATCCACTTGTCAGCTAACAGTATACCTACACCACCCATCCCATCGTCATTTCCCACCCAGAAAAATTTGTAGCACTGACTTTTTCCTACAAGGACTCTAGCAGACTCTCCTCTCCATCTAGTCTCTTGCACACAGCATACATCAACTTCCTTTCGCTCTAGCATTTCTACGATTTCTCCTGCTCTTCCTTTCATTGAGCCTACATTGATGGTACCAACTCGGAGTTTTGGGCATTTGTCGACACTCGTAGGGGAGGGTCTCTGTGTTGGCGCTTCACGTGGGTGCTTGGTAGCTCGCAGATTCATATTTCATCTATTGATTCAGAGTTGCTCAAATGTATTCTCAGCTCACCCATCCATAACGGTGGGAAAATTGAGGGCTAGAAGAACAGTGGTGGTGGGGTAATGGCAATGTACATATATATATCTATGTATATATATATATATATCTATATATATACCTATATATATATATACATATTTATATGTATATATATATATGTATATATATACATATATATATATACATATATATATGTATATATATATATATATATATATGTATATATATATATATGTATATATATATGTATATATATATATATGTATATATATATGTATATATATATATATGTATATATATATATATGTATATATATATATATGTATATATATATATATGTATATATATATATATGTATATATATATATATGTATGGCCAGGAGGGAAGCTAGGAGACAAGTGTACTTCGCAAGAAGGGAAGCAGAGGAAAGAAAGTTCAAGCATGTTCTACAACGTGAGGACCAAAAACGTGAGGTGTTCAGGATTGCCAGGCAATGTGTCAAGGAAAACCGTGATATTGTCGGGGAGAAGTGTGTACTTAACGATGATGGCATACTTGCCATCACCAACGCTGATAAGAAGGTAGCTTGGAAGTGTCACTACGAAAGGCTTCTAAATGAGGAGAACAAATGGGAGAAAGACAGTCTCCCCCAGATCGATCCAATAGAGGGACCAGCAGTGTTAGTTGAAGGTAGTATAATAAGTAAGGCAATCAAAGATATGAAGACGGGTAAGGCGGCTGGGCCTTCGGAAATAGTTGCTGAGATGCTGAAGGCATCTGGTTCGGTGGGACACACCATGGTCACCCGCATAGTTAACCAAGTCGTACAGAATGGGGTTGTTCCGAAGGACTGGCATAGCAGCATCATCATTAACTGCTATAAGGGAAAAGGAGATGCCCTAGATAGGAGTAACTATAGAGGCATTAAATTAATCGACCAGGTCATGAAGGTCACGGAAAAAGTAATAGCGCAACTAATCAGAGAGAGAATTGATCTAGATGAAATGCAGTTCGGGTTTGTGTCAGGCAAAAGTACCACAGACGCTCTTTTCATTGTACGACAACTACAGGAGAAGTACCTAGCTAAAAGTAAACCCCTATACTTAGCTTTCGTCGACTTGGAGAAAGCCTTCGACAGAGTCCCCCGTTCCATTATCTGGTGGTCTCTTAGAAAACTAGGTGTTGACGAATGGCTTGTGAGAGCTATACAAGCCATGTATAAAGAAACAGTCAGTAAGGTTAGAATTAACAACGAATATAGTGAAGAGTTTAGCGTAAAAGTTGGTGTCCATCAGGGCTCTGTTCTTAGCCCCCTACTATTTATTATTGCCCTTCAGGCTATAACAGAGGAGTTCAAGACCGGCTGCCCATGGGAACTCCTATACGCAGATGATCTAACGCTCATAGCTGAATCAATGACCGAACTAGAGAAGAAATTCCAAACATGGAAGCACGGCCTTTAATCAAAAGGCCTTAAAATTAACCTGGCTAAGACTAAAGTTCTAGTTTGTAGGAAAGAAAATAAGGTGGTGGTCCCATCTGGGAAATGGCCATGCTCAGTGTGTAGGAAAGGCGTAGGTAGAAACTCCATTTTATGTCCCAAATGCAAAGTATGGGTGCATAAAAGATGTAGTGGGATCACAGGTAAGCTAACTAAGAACATAGATTTTACATGTGGCCGGTGCTCTGGTGCAATAAGTAGCAGCAAGTGCCCATAAAATACTAGCTCCTTCAACTGCGCAGAGGGTTCTATAGAAATAGTGGACAGCTTCCGTTATCTGGGTGACAAAATCAGCAGTGGGGGAGGGTGCTCTGAAAGTACAGTAGCTAGAGTCAGAACTGGATGGAAAAAGTTCAGAGAGCTTATACCACTATTAGCCGCTAGAGGGTTCTCCCTAAAAATGAAAGGCAGGTTATACGATGCCTGCATACGAACAGCAATGCTGCATGGCAGTGAGACCTGGGCATTGTGTGCAGAGGATATACGCAGACTAGAGAGGAACGAAGCTTGCATGCTCCGCTGGATGTGCAATAGTAATATACGTGAACGGCAAAGCATAAACGAACTAAGGAAAAAATTAGAAATAAGAGGGATCAGATGTTGTTTACTCGAGAGAAGGCTACGTTGGTACAGTCACGTGATGCGCATGAAAGACGACAGCTGTATAACAAAGTGCAGGGCAATAAAGATAGACGGTAACCACGGAGTAGGCAGACCCAGAAAAACATGGGACGAGCTGATAAATTCCGACCTCACACGCTTACACCTCTCCAAGACAATGTCACTGGACCGAGACCTTTGGCGGTACTCAGTAATAGAGAAGACCCGCCTTACCTAAATACAAAGTAAAAACCTACTACAGTCAGTAGGCATCTCTATCAAAACACACCCCCGTCCCACCACCTCCACCCCACCCACACCGCCCCTTTCAATGTAAAGTTATGTTGGTCCCACAACATCCAGGCCGAAACAAATGAGATCGTGTAGGTGTCACGACAAAAAACACACAGTCCACGCTGTAAATGTGGCCGTGTAGGCAACACGGTAAAAACCTCCCAGCCCCACACTGTAAATGTGGTTGGTGTTAGGAAGGGCATCCACCTGTAGAAAACCCGCCAGACAGTCCACGCTGTAAATGTGGCCGTGTAGGCAACACGGTAAAAACCTCCCAGCCCCACACTGTAAATGTGGTTGGTGTTAGGAAGGGCATCCAACTGTAGAAAACCCGCCAGACAGTCCTATGCGAGCAAGACAACCACTCTTGCCTCAAGTGGGAAAACCCCCGTCCAAACCCATGCAAGCGTGGAACACGGACGCTAAACCTGATGATGATGATGATGATGATGTATATATATATACATATATATATATATGTATATATATACATATATATATATATGTATATATACATATATACATATATGTATATATATGTATATATATACATATATATATATATATATATATATATATATATATATATATATATATATATATATACATATATACATATATATATATATATATATATATATATATATATATATATATATATATATATATATACATATATACATATATATATATATATATATATATATATATATATATATTTACACACACATATATATATATATATATTTACACACACATATATATATATATATATATATATATTATGGAGGCACATGGCTTAGTGGTTAGAGCATTGGCCTTGCAATCGAAAGGTTGTGAGTTCAATTCTCAGACCGGGTGATGTGTTGTTTCCTTGAGCAAGACACTTTATTTCACATTGCTCCAGTTTACTCAGCTGTAGAAATGAGATGATAGGGACTGGGGTCCCTATCATTCCACTGCAAAGTGGTCGTGGAGGTGCCACGGCAAAAAAGCACCCAGCACTCACTGTAAATGAGGTTGGTGTTAGGAAGGGCATCCAGCTGTAAAAATCAAGCCAGAATCAGTTCCCGTCCCACCCTTGCAAGCAGGGAAAAAGCGGACGTAAAATGAAATGATGATGATGATGATATATATATATATATATATATATATATATATATATATATACGATATTAATAAATGGAAACTATATTTATAAAACCATATTTATTTCATTATACATATTTCAGGGATAGCAAATTAAATTATGGTATGCCTTCATCAGACAAAATACAATATATAACAGTTTTACAACTAAGCTTTGACGTACCCTATTAAAATGCAACCATTGTTTTTGGAAGTCATCCGGATAGTGAATTGTTTATATAACTTTAATAAGTCATAGTGTTAAGGACAATTAGAAAAAGACGGAGAGAAAGAAAACGACAGAGAGAAAGAAAACGTGGAGAAATATCGGAGAGAGAGAGAGATGCATGGAGAAAAAAAAGAAAGAGATAAGTAAAGACAGGAGGAAAGGAAGAAAGAAGAAAAAAGGAAGAAATTAAAAAAACAGAGGAAAGCAACAGAGAGATATTAAGTCAACAGACAGATAGAAAAACTCAAGAGAGAGAAATGTTATATATAGAGAGAGGGAGATTATGAAAACTTTACGTCATGTCATGTTAAGTTGAGTTAACAATTCATATGAAATGAATAATAAAAATATAAATATTAATATTCATGAATGGGACATAGATATATAATATGAGAAATTAAACATTGTTTAATAATGACTATATTTTTAGTTTAAACCTTGAGATCAATATACCAAAATTTGGGTTTAATCTCCAAAATGTACACATTGCTAGAGAAAGTCAGTATCTCAGGCAAAGACACACATATATATATATATATATATATATATATATATATATATATACACGCACGTCCTGAAAATAGAAATTATATTTACTCAAGTCAACAATATAGACATATAAAACGCAGACGATTTCTCTTAATCACTGCTATACATTCGTTGTGTTATAAAAAGTTCACAGTATATATACACATAAATATATACGATTAACATTCATGACTTCGTATATATGATTACCATTCATGCATTTAATATGGGTTTTAATATTTAGTGAGAAAGGGGGAGCAAACCATAATATGTTTCTAGTTCTATTTCTTTTTCGGCTTTTGGAATTATTGTAATGTTTTCTATTATAGTTGTTAAAGTTGTTACCATAATTAAAATTGTTATTATTTTGGTTAGTTTGCTTATTATTATTATTATTATCAATGTATTTAATTTTATTTCTATATCCAGCTCTACCTAACGCTTCATTGTAATAATGCGCTTTTTCATCAAATATATTTTTATTAGATGAAATTCTTGAAATTCTTTCTTGAACAGAGTTCACTATAGTATTTTTAACAGATCTGGGGTGATGAGAGTTAAAATTAACATAATTCAAGTTCTCATTTAGTTTGTGAAATGGATAATGAAGACGTGTTGAGATTTAGTGTTACGTCAAGAAAATTGACTATTTTATGGTTATTCTCTATTTCTACTTTTAGATTATGGTAATTAAAAAATTGTATAATTTGTTTTCTTTTCCTATTTAGTTCACAGCTATTATTTTGTATTATTTTGTCATCACGATATAAGCCTCTGGTTACACCCAGTATTTTTCTATGTAGCGAATTAATTATAAATAGGCCCACAAGGTCCGTTACCTGAGCTCAGTCTGATGATCCCATAGTTATGTCGAAATTATTATTTCTATCTGCCCTAGTCCAGAGTTGGTTATTAAATGCTATCAATGTTTTCCTTGCCGATAATATAATGTGCATTTCATTGCTAGTTAGGTCAGTAGGTTTAAATGTGTAATTTAGTGCCTTATTCAGTAGATTAGGAGTGATAGATGAGTAGTAGTTAGCAATATCCAGCTGAATAAACTTATTATTATAGTTATATTTAATTTCTTTAAACCAATCGATAACCTCACTAGTCCCTTTCCATAATTTTAAGTAAGATAAATTAGGTAAGTTTTTAATTTGTTGTATTACCCTGTCTAGAATATTTTTGCTAAATGATGACGCACGCAGATATTTATTTATACATATATAGGTGTATATGTATATATGTGTGTGTATGTATATGTGTGAGTAAAAATTATGTTGCATAACCACGCAGTTTGGATTGCAGAAATGTTAAATGCATGAATGGTAATCATATATACGAAGTCATGAATGTTAATCGTATATATTTATGTGTATATATACTGTGAACTTTTGATATATATATATATATATATATTTGTGTGTCTTTGCCTGAGATACTGACTTTCTCTAGCAATGTGTACATTTTGGAGATTAAACCCAAATTTTGGTATATTGATCTCAAGGTTTAAACTAAACATATAGTCATTATTAAACAATGTTTAATTTCTCATATTATATATCTATGTCCCATTCATGAATATTAATATTTATATTTTTATTATTCATTTCATATGAATTGTTAACTCAACTTAACATGACATGACGTAAAGTTTTCATAATCTCCCTCTCTCTCTCTATATAACATTTCTCTCTCTTGAGTTTTTCTATCTGTCTGTTGACTTAATATCTCTCTGTTGCTTTCCTCTGTTTTTTTAATTTCTTCCTTTTTTCTTCTTTCTTCCTTTCCTCCTGTCTTTACTTATCTCTTTCTTTTTTTTCTCCATGCATCTCTCTCTCCGTCGTTTTCTTTCTCTCCGTCTTTTACTAATTGTCCTTAACACTATGACTTATTAAAGTTATATAAACAATTCACTATCCGGATGACTTCCAAAAACAATGGTTGCATTTTAATAGGGTACGTCAAAGCTTATTTGTAAAACTGTTATATATTGTATTTTATCTGATGAAGGCATACCATAATTTAATTTGGTATCCCTGAAATATCTATAATGAAATAAATATGGTTTTATAAATATAGTTTCCATTTATTAATATCGTATATCTACTCCAAATACTTGTCGAGTGCTTTATATCAGTTATAAAAATATTTACTTGTTGTATCCCAACAATTTTAAATAGAGCTTTTGCATATATATATATATATATATATATATATATATATATGCAGCCACACGAGTCGGCGGCGGCAGACTCGGCACGCATCAATGGTGGAACACACATCGGCGTTGTAACTGTAGAAACAAAGGAAATTGCTCATTAAAAGGAAATTGTCTTATTAATAACATAGTATATAAATGTAAAATTAACATTAAGGACTCAACATATTCATATATAGGTGCTACTTCTAACCAATTTAAAGTAAGATTTTATACCCACAAACATAGTTTTAAAAATGCTGCATTAGCTAATACAACATCCTTGGCTGAAATAATTTATAATTATAGAAAAAAGAATATCGATTATAACCTGACCTGGAGTGTGCTCAAAAGGGCCACCCCTTATCAAAATAACAGCTATGAGTGTAGATTATGTTCCCAGGAACTTTTTGAAATAATGAAATCTAAGGATATCCTATTAAATAAGCTGGCCTACCTGTCATGGAGCCCCGAGCATGCTCCTAGCTGCTGATACGGTCATACTCTCGGCTACTGGGGTCCAACAGGCCGACCCTTTGGGACCCCTCCTGTTCGCCCTTGGTATTGACCACATCGCCCGAGTATCACGGACCTCTCAATGTTTGGTATCTGGATGATGCTACGTTGGGTGGGCCCGTACGGACGGTTTGCCAAGACCTTCAATCGGTGATTCCTGCCCTGGCGGGAATCGGCCTCCAGGTCAACTCAGCTAAGTCGGAGGTGGTGAACGTCAGCCTCGATGCTGCGAGCTTTGCAGCCTCCGTCTTGGACGTGTGGTCCATTCTCCGCTAGGTTCAGGTGACTCCCAAAGAGGATGTCCTCATCCTCGGGTCACCGATCCACCCGCCAGCCATCCGCTCCACCATCAGGTCCAGGCTTCAACAGCTCCAGACTCTCACAAGCCGACTGGGCTTGATTGACGGCCACCCAGCTCTCTTTCTGCTGAGGAACTGCTTCGCCATGCCGAAGCTCCTCTATACACTCCGCAGCGCTCCATGCTACACCCAGACATCTCTCCTCGCTGACCTCGATACTTGTGTCCGAGCATCAGCCGAGGGGATATGCAATGTCAAGTTTGATGACATAGGGTGGCAACAGGCCACTTTATCGGTCAGGTATGGCGGCCTAGGCCTCCGATCCCTGATCTCACTAGCTTTGCTGGCGTATCTTTCGTTGGTAACCTCGTGCCGCGTCCTCGTCAGCAGGGTTCTTCAAAACACAACAGAACCCTGTGTTCAGAGAATGTGAGGCCGCCTGTGAGACGTGGGACCGGCTGGGACTTAGTCCAGTAGATGTCCCTCCTCCTTCTTCCTCTGTTGACGTCAAGTCCCGCCAACGCACTTGGGATGCCATCCAGTGCAACCTGGCCTCAGACAGGCTCACGTGCCAGCTCGACCAGCACCGCCTTGTTTGTTTTCATGCGGCCTCCAAACCCCACAGTGGTGCCTGGCTCCATGCTCTGCCCTCTTTCTCCACTGGCACGCAGCTAGACAACCATAGCCTGTGTATCGGCGTTTCCTTGAGGCTCGGCCTCCGGATCTGCCAGCCACACCAATGTCGGTGCGGTTCCACCGTGGACTCTTTCGGCCTCCACCCGCTTTCCTGTCGCCATAGTGCCGGCCGCATTCCACGCCATACTGCCCTCAACGAGGTCATTAAGCATGGCTTGGACACTGCAGGCTTCCCTTCCCAGCTCGAGCCGGTGGGCTGGATCGAGGGGACAGCAAAAGGTTGGGATGCCACTTGCACCGACACTTTCTGCAGCCGCAACCTGGTGCAGTCAGCGACTGACCCAAGTTCTGCTCCTCAAATACTGGGCGCTCTCCGACAGGTTTGCGGTCGTTCCCCTGGCAGTGGAAACTTCTGGTGTCCTCGGCCCCAGGGCTACCTCCTTACTTACCATCGTAGGCGCTGAGCTGGCCAGCCGCATGTGTGAGCCCCGCGAGTTGGAGTGGCTTTTCCAGCGCGTCTTCCTTGCTGTCCTCCGGGGAAACGCCTTCTCCATTCTGTCCGCCGGGGCTGTGGGTGGGCCCCATCGCGTACCAATACATTCTTTCATCATCATCACGGTGGATTGGCAGTATCGGTAGAGGGTCGGACGCCATGCTTTCCAGCATAGTTATGTCCCTTTACGATCTGAGTTCAAATCCCGCCGAGGTTGACTTTGCCTTTCATCCTTACGGGGTCGATAAAATAAAGTACCAGTAATGTACTGGGTAATTGCTGGCCTTGTGCCTAACGTAGAAACAATTCTTTCATCATCATCAACCGTTGTATTATTAAAGATGTATTACCTAAAAAAAATAAAAAAAAATATTCAAAACTTAAGTCTGCATTCCTCTACCCCTAAATTAAATTTCTACTACTACTATTCTATCAACTTGACCACTTAATACTTTTCTATTGGTCAGTTAAAAACATGCTAACCATCGAAACAGACACATACACACAACACCTTCTACTTTAGAAAATAAAAATCCGAACTAAATAAACCTTAACATACATTTGCACTGACAATACAACAGAACAAATACGAATAAGTAAGAAAAATATGTTCATTCAAAAATATTCCTACACACACACACACACACACACACACACAATATATATATATATTCTCTTCATCTTAACATGTTAATCATACTCCCACACACATAACACCCATACACACACATAACAACCCCCACACCCACACACACAACTCCCTCCCCTACTAATAGAATTATTTTCCTACACACATATATATACACACACACACAAAATATATATTCTCTCCATCTTAACATACTCCCCCACACACACACATAACACCCATATACACACACACACAACTCCCTCCCCCATTTCTACTAATAGAATCATCTTCCAATACACACACACACACACACACAAATAAACATACTTTCTTTACTTCAATAGAAAATCTGAATTCTGACACCCCAGCGAACTAACCATATTCACTGAACCAGAACAATTCTCCCATCCCATTTCTCTTGACCATTATCTTTTGCTTGTCAAAAAATTCTCTAAAAAGGCTACAGAATAGATTTCCAAATAAAGGCGCGGAAATTTAATGAAAACTTGTTCACGTGACAGCCATAATTTCATTTATAACCAATCAAATTACATTTATTAAAAAAAAGCCTTCCTGAACCCCTTTTTTTTAAGTAAAAAGAAATTCAAACACGCACACACAACACAACACACACACACACACACACACACACACACACACACACACACACACACAAGCACACAAATAAACATACATCTCTTTACTTTCTTTATTCAATAGAAAATCTGAATTCTGACACCCCAGCGAACTAACCATATTCACTGAACCAGAACAATTCTCCCATCCAATTTCTCTTGACCATTATCTTTTACTTGTCATAAAATTCTCTAAAAAGGCTACAGAATGGATTTCCAAATAAGGGTGCGAAAATTTAATGAAAACTTGTTCACGTGACAGCCATAATTTCATTTATAACCAATCAAATTGCGTTTATTAAAAAAAAGCCTTCGTGAGCCCCCTTTTTTTTAAGTAAAAAGAAATTCAAACACTGATATATGAAAGAACAACCTGTGACACCCCCCCCCCCTTGTTTTAAGAACTTTGTAACGCGAACTGGCGCAAAATTTATAATTATTGACCAACCAATCAAATTACTTCTCGAAAAACCTGGCATTTTGAGCCACTTTTTCCATATAAAACAAGTAACATTCAGAGACCAACCAGATGTGAGAAAAACCACAGACCCTCCATCTCAACTCTACTTTTGAAAAGCAGAAGAACAGCGAAACCGGTAAAGGAACCAAATAAATATATATATTTTTAAAAAAATAAGACTCCAGTTGCATTTTCGATTTCATCTTTTTTTCTTTATATATATATATATAGATATACATATCATCATCATCATCATCATCATCATCATCATCATCAAGGTTTAGCGTCCGTGTTCCACGCTTGCATGGGTTTGGACGGGGGTTTTCCTTGATGCGAGCAAGACAACCACACTTGAGGCAAGAGTGGTTGTCTTGCTCGCATAGGACTGTCTGGCGGGTTTTCTACAGCTGGATGCCCTTCCTAACACCAACCACATTTACAGTGTGGGGCTGGGAGGTTTTTACCGTGTTGCCTACATGGCCACATTACAGCGTGGTCTGTCTGGCGGGTTTTCTACAGCTGGATGCCCTTCCTAACACCAACCACATTTACAGTGTGGGGCTGGGAGGTTTTTACCGTGTTGCCTACATGGCCACATTACAGCGTGGTCTGTCTGGCGGGTTTTCTACAGCTGGATGCCCTTCCTAACACCAGCCACATTTACAGTGTGGGGCTGGGAGGTTTTTACCGTGTTGCCTACACGGCGACATTTACAGCGTGGACTGTGTGTTTTTTTGTCGTGACACCTACATGATCTCATTTGTTTCGGCCTGGATGTTGTGGCACCAACATAACTTTACATTAAAAGGGGCGGTGGGGGTGGTGGGACGGGGGTGTGTTTTGATAGAGATGCCTACTGACTCTAGTAGGTTTTTACTTTGTATTTAGGTAAGGCAGGTTATCTCTATTACTGAGTACCGCCAAAGGTCTCGGTCCAGTGACATTGTCTTGGAGAGGTGTAAGCGTGTGAGGTCGGAATTTATCATGTCGTCCCAGGTTTTTCAGGGTCTGCCTACTCCGTGGCTACCGTCTATCTTTATTGCCCTGCACTTTGTTATACAGCTGTCGTCTTTCATGCGCATCACGTGACTGTACCAACGTAGCCTTCTCTCGAGTAAACAACATCTGATCCCTCTTATTTTTAATTTTTTCCTTAGTTCGTTTATGCTTTGCCGTTCACGTATATTACTATTGCACATCCAGCGGAGCATGCAAGCTTCATTCCTCTCTAGTCTGCGTATATCCTCTGCACACAATGCCCAGGTCTCACTGCCATGCAACATTGCTGTTCGTATGCAGGCATCGTATAACCTGCCTTTCATTTTTAGTGAGAACCCTCTAGCGCCTAATAGTGGTATAAGCTCTCTGAACTTTTTCCATCCAGTTCTGACTCTAGCTACTGTACTTTCAGAGCACCCTCCCCCACTGCTGATTTTGTCACCCAGGTAACGGAAGCTGTCCACTATTTCTATAGAACCCTCTGTGCAATTGAAAGAGCTAGTATTTTGTGGGCACTTGCTGCTACTTATTGCACCAGAGCACCGGCCACATGTAAAATCTATGTTCTTAGTTAGCTTACCTGTGATCCCACTACATCTTTTATGCACCCATACTCTGCATTTGGGACATAAAATGGAGTTTCTAACTACGCCTTTCCTACACACTGAGCATGGCCATTTCCCGAAAGGGACCGCTGCCTTATTTTCTTTGCTACAAACTAGAACTTTAGTCTTAGCCAGGTTAATTTTAAGGCCTTTTGATTCTAGGCCGTGCTTCCATGTTTGGCATTTCTTCTCTAGTTCGGTCATTGATTCAGCTATGAGCGTTAGATCATCTGTGTATAGGAGTTCCCATGGGCAGCCGGTCTTGAACTCCTCTGTTATAGCCTGAAGGGCAATAATAAATAGTAGGGGGCTAAGAACAGAGCCCTGATGGACACCAACTTTTACGCTAAACTCTTCACTATATTCGTTGTTAATTCTAACCTTGTTGACTGTTTCTTTATACATGGCTTGTATAGCTCACACAAGCCATTCGTCAACACCTAGTTTTCTAAGAGCCCACCAGATAATGGAACAGGGGACTCTGTCGAAGGCTAAGTATAGGGGTTTACTTTTAGCTAGGTACTTCTCCTGTAGTTGTCGTACAATGAAAAGAGCGTCTCTGGTACTTTTGCTTGACACAAACCCGAACTGCATTTCATCTAGATCAATTCTCTCTCTAATTAGTTGCGCTATTACTTTTTCCGTGACGTTCATGACCTGGTCGATTAATTTAATGCCTCTATAGTTACACCTATCTAGGGCATCTCCTTTACCCTTGTAACAGTTAATGATGATGCTGCTATGCCAGTCCTTCGGAACAACCCCATTCTGTATGACTTGGTTTACTATCCGGGTGACCATGGTGTGTCCCACCGTTCCAGAGGCTTTCAGCATCTCAGCAACTATTTCCGAAGGCCCAGCTGCCTTATCCGTCTTCATATCTTTGATTGCCTTACTTATTATACTACCCTCGACTAACACTGCTGGTCCCTCTATTGGGTCGATGTGGGCGAGACTGTCTTTCTCCCATTTGTCCTCCTCATTTAGAAGCCTTTCGTAGTGACACTGCCAAGCTACCTTCTTATCGGCGTCAGTGATGGCAAGTATGCCATCATCATTAAGTACACACTTCTCCCCGACAATATCACAGAACATGCTTGAGCTTTCTTTCCTCTGCTTCCCTTTTTGCGAAGTACACTTGTCTCCTAGCTTCCCTCCTGGCCACTTGATAGTCTTCTCTACTTCCCCCATCCCGCCATACTTTCCAAGCCTGCTTTTTGGCCTTAATTGACTCCTCCACCTTACTGTTCCACCACCATGTTACTCTCCTCCTGCCTATAGGCCTGCTCCAGCCACAGACTTCGTCTGCCGCCGTCAGCAGGTTTGCTTTCAGGAATTCCCACTGTTCCTCTATATTATACGACTCTAATTGCTCTTCCTTACTGTCAAAAGCATCAAGTAATATGCTTTGAAATTTATTTCTAGCTATGGGGTCCTTTAGCTTTCATATTTTTCTCCTGAGGATAGTCCTCTTCCGCTGTCTAGTACGTCTTGTCCTGACTATGAGGTCGCTAATTATCAGTCTATGTTGGGAGGTGCATTCTTCATGGGGGAGGGATTTAGTGTTAACAACAGACACTCTGTCACGTCTTCTGGTAAGGATATAATCTACCTGGCTTGTGTGTTCCCCCGATCTATAGGTGATCAAGTGATTGTCTCGTTTTTTGAAGTTAGTGTTACAGATAGTTAGGTTATTTGCGTCACAGAATTCCAGGATTCTGGAGCCTTCCTCATTTCTAGTACCGAACCCATAGCCTCCATGGATTCCGTCATAGCCGTCACAATGTTGTCCAACGTGACCATTTAGGTCGCCTGCAATAATTATATAGTCACTGTCGGTTATTTGGGAGGTAGCGAGCATCAGTGTCTCATAGAATCTGTCTTTTATAGCGCCAGGCAGTCCGGACTGGGGTGCGTACGCAGATATTACTGTCATATATATATATGTGTATATATATATATATATATATATATATATATATATATATATATATATATATATATATATATATATATATATATATATATATATATATATACATATATATAT
The DNA here is from genome assembly GCA_964016885.1 of Eledone cirrhosa. Lineage (NCBI taxonomy): Eukaryota > Metazoa > Mollusca > Cephalopoda > Octopoda > Eledonidae > Eledone > Eledone cirrhosa. The sequence goes on from CAXHJY010000719.1 coordinate 57,312, forward strand.
ATATATATACATATATATATATGTATATATATATATATATATATATATATATATATGTATATGTATGGAGGCACATGGCTTAGTGGTTAGAGCATTGGCCTTGCAATCGGAAGGTTGTGAGTTCAATTCTCAGACCGGGTGATGTGTTGTTTCCTTGTGCAAGACACTTTATTTCACATTGCTCCAGTTTACTCAGCTGTAGAAATGAGATGATAGGGACTGGGGTCCCTATCATTCCACTGCAAAGTGGTCGTGGAGGTGCCACGCAAAAAAAGCACCCAGCACTCACTGTAAATGAGGTTGGTGTTAGGAAGGGCATCCAGCTGTAGAAATCAAGCCAGAATCAGATCCCGTCCCACCCTTGCAAGCAGGGAAAAAGCGGACGTAAAATGAAATAATTGTTTCTACTTTTGGCACAAGGCCAGAAATTATCCCAGTGTATTACTGGTACTTTATTTTATCGACCCCGTAGGGATGAAAGGCAAAGTTAACCTCGGCGGGATTTGAATTCAGACCATAAAGGGCCGTAACTCTTTGCTGCAAAGCACGGCGTCTGACCCTCTACCGATACTGCCAATACACCGCCCTTTGTAAAATGGAATAATGATGATGAAATCATATATATATATATATATATATATATATGTGTATATATATATATATATATGTATATATATATATATATATGTACATATATATATATACATCCAGCCACTCATCCATACAAATTTTTCGAAGGTATCTAGCTCTTATGATGCTATTATTATTATTAATATTATTGTTGCTGTATTATATCGGCTATTTACCACGCGGTATTCTATTCTATCGGTTGGTTAGTTTGTTAGCCTTGACGGCGACCCCCCCATCTCTATCTCTCTCTATGATGGCTACCCTATCTCTATCTATCTCTAAGCCACCCATTACCTCCCGTTCCCCTTTCGCCCATTCCACCTCACTCATCTTGAAGCTATTGAAGAGATAAGACACTCTATCCTATCGGCTAAAATGAATCACTAGAGTTGATGTGGATTCGTTCCAGCCACCCATCCATACAAATTTTTCGAAGGTATCTTAGCTCTTATGATGCTATTATTATTATTAATATTATGGTGCTGTATTATTTCGACTATTTGCCACGCGTTATTCTATTCTATCGGTTAGTTAGTCTGTTAGCCTTGACGGCGACCCTCAGTGCCTACCTCACAATTTCCCTCCCACCCACCCCCTCACACCACCATAGCCTATTCGACCAAACCTCAGCATGCCATTTCTTCTGCTGCTACTACTACTACTACTACTACTACCTAACTAACTCTCTCCTCCCTGTCCCAGCCCAACACACCCTGCCATTATCCCACCACCACTGTTCTTCTAGCCCTCAATTCTCCCACCGTTATGGATGGATGAGCTGAGAATAAATTTGAGCAACTCTGAATCAATAGATGAAATATGAATCTGCGAGCTACCATGCACCCATGTGAAGCGCCAACCCAGAGACCCTTCGCTACGAGTGTCGACAAATGCCCAAAACTCCGAGTTGGTACCATCAATGTAGGCTCAATGAAAGGAAGAGCAGGAGAAATCGTAGAAATGCTAGAGCGAAAGGAAATTGATGTATGCTGTGTGCAAGAGACTAGATGGAGAGGAGAGTCTGCCAGAGTCCTTGTAGGAAAAAGTCGGTGCTACAAATTTTTCTGGGTGGGAAATGATGATGGGATGGGTGGTGTAGGTATACGACTAGCTGACAAGTGGGTAGATAAAGTAATCTCAGTGTACAGGGTAAATGCAAGAATCATTAAACTCAGACTAGTCCTGAATAAAACAATTACCACAATAATATCAGCTTACGCACCCCAATCGGGGCTGCCAGACGAACTTAAGGATAGGTTTTAAGAGTCCCTAATGCACACTACTGCTCTAACAGACGACAATGACTTCCTAATCATCGCAGGAGATTTTAACGGACACATAGGTAAACACTGCGACGGCTTCAATAGAGTACATGGAGGCCATGGGGTTGGCACAAGAAATGAGGAAGGATTCAGACTTCTAGAATTCTGCGTCGCCAATGACATGTCGATATGTAACACAAACTTTAAAAAACCCGACAACCACCTGATCACCTATAGATCAGGGGAGCACTCCAGTCAGATAGATTTTATCCTCATCAGAGGACGTGACAGATGGACGGTCGTAAACACAAAAGCCTTCCCTAGTGAGGAATGTACATCCCAACATAGCTTAGTTGTCAGCGACTCACGGTCAGAACTAGACGAACCTGGAAACAGAGGCCAACCTGGAGAAGAAAGATCTGGAAGCTGAAAGTCCCCTCAACCAGTAACAGATTTAAAGATATTTTACTCAACGCCTACGACAGTAAAGAAGAACAGATAGAGACATTCAATGTAGAAGAGAACTGGGAGTTCCTAAAAAATAATTTACTAGAGGCGACGGATGAGGTCTGTGGCTGGAGTAAGACCTCAAGCAGGAGGAGAGTGACTTGGTGGTGGAACAATAAGGTAGATGAAGCAGTTAAGGCCAAGAGACAGGCATGGAAAGAATGGAAGAACGGGGGGAGCAGGGTACATTACATAGAGACCAAGAGGGAAGCTAGGCGACAAGTATACTTAGTTAGGAGGGAAGCAGAGGATAGAAAATTCAAGCATGTTTTGCAACGCGAGGACCAGAA